>PVIW01015226.1:0-20549 GCA_004026585.1 Noctilio leporinus | reverse complement strand
TTTCACAGAACAAAGCCAAGTGCCTATCCTGAAAAAGGTAAAGATTGCTATCTAAGGACCTCCAGTACCTCCCTGGGCTTTCTCTGGTGATTTCTAAGGGTAGAAATGACAACTGCTGTACATTGATTACTAGTAGTAGAAAATTCAGACACATCCATAACTTTCCTTCTATTATTTTCCCTGAAGCTCACCAATTTGCTGTGGCCATCTGTAAACTGTGAGTCTCAGTCCTGTCTATACCCCGCTGCCATTACACACATAAAGCCTCTGTTCAAGCAATGTGAGGTGGTAATGAACACCAGAAACCATCAGAGATGGCATGGAATCAGACTATCCAAAACACTTACTTTTCTTTGTGTGCCCATTGTCTTTTGCTGCAGGTAATACATATGATGAAATTGCCATCTTATTCTGATGGTATTATGTACCAGGCATTGGCTTTTACACACAAGGTTCTCCCAAAGAGTAGAGAATATTGTCTATTAAATGGTCTCATGCATGTTACCTAAAAAGCTTTAATCAGCAATTGATCTCGTTCCTAAAGATACTGGCATTTAGTAAATTGCTTGCAGATGGAAGTACAATTTACAAAGACATTTTAAAATGTATACTTACAGACAACACTATATATACCGATCTCTTCTGTTTTCTCACAAAGCAAAGAAATTTCTGTACACTTTCCATTGACCCTGTAAAACAGAATGAGCTGATTGATGCCCAAGAGAAATCGATGCGGCTTCCTGCCTAAGGTGAGTGTCTGATTTCAATTGCAGCACAGGTGGCAAATACAAGGCTGGAGGGCGGAATCCGGCCCTCTACCTTGTGTCATCAGCCCTGCACCTTGTTTCTACTCGGCTCACTTAACTGTTAAGGAGTAGTTACAAATATACAGTCCTAAAATGGCATTTGGGCCTTTGAAGGCAAGGGCCAGACAGATATGGCCCCCAGTGAAAAGGAGTTTGACACCCCTGATACATATTGAAAACTTTAGGTCAACATTCGAAAGGGCTTTTCTTTCTTATTTCACTTTACGGGCTACTGTCAAATGAGTGCGCTGATATCACTGTTACTCTTCCACCACTTCCATCATTACTATCGCTACTGCTCCCTGCCTAGAAAATAAGACAGGTGTGCCAGTGTCTCAGATAAGTGCTCTACTGTTTGCCCAACTCTGTCTTCACATAGATAAATAAATAAATAAATAATTGCAAAGAAAACACCATAATGTGAATTACCATCATCCTCTTTTACCCAAGGGAAAATTCAGGTGGGAAGAGATAGAATTTCTAGGTCGCACAACAAGAAAGAGATAGTTTCAAGAGACAGCTAGGCTCTTGATCCCCAACCCTATGCTCTTCATCTAAACTATACGGTCACACTGCTTATGAGTCTGAAACCTCTGTCCCTCACCCCCTCTATGCCCACTTCAGTCTGTTCATGTTACCAGCTCTTATCTCTCAATCTAGAGAATCTTCAGGTCCATCTAGTCCTACATTAGTGCCTGATAAGGAACTGTCATTGGGATGCAAGCCCACAATGTAAGTGCATGTTTGTGTGTCTGAGTTCTCTCTGTGTGTAGAGCTCCAATCCATGCTCAGGCTTCTGGGTTTTTGTTTATTTTTCTCTCCCAGGTATAAAATGCCATACTTACATTTTATCAAATATAAGTGACAGAGAAGAGTTTTGCAGGATTTGGATGTTTTCCACAAAAAGTCTCATGCTACCATTTTCTTCTATCTTTCCCTTTCTGTCTGAGGCCAACAGAATGGAATACCATTCCCCTGAAACCTGCAATAGATCAGTAAAATGACACAGAAAGAAAAGAAGAGACCGGACAGTGCATGAACTGTTGTCTGCTTGAACTCTGGCCTGAGGGCCAGGACACATAGTGCTGATGTGAAGATGAAATTAGAACTCACTTCAATGGGCACCACACCTAAGACTCTCCATATCCATTCAGTGACAACAAAGATCCCCACTGCGGTCATCTTTCCACATGGTACAATTGCTCTTGGTCCAAGCGCAGACCCACCCCCTTTGTCTAACATGTAAAAGCATACAGGACTCTAGTAGGGCCACCTGGCTTCAGATTTCTCCAAACCACAATCAAAGTGAAAACTCCCCCAACTCACCTTTGAAAAATCAAAGTTGCTTGTCACAACATCTTGGTTTCCTTTGGCATGGGCAGAGTCCAGGGTCAGCCCCGGACACAGCAGGATCAGCAACAGCAGTTTCATCTAGGGAAGAACAACACTAATACAGTGACAGTCACTTGGAGGGAGGCTCTCCTTGATGTTGAGTCCACTCTCCAGTGCCCCTGTCTTTATGAACTTTCTGGGTCCTGTTTTTGTCCGCAGGTACCACCTTTCTGCCGCCCGACTAATGGTCTGTATTCACTGAAGGGAGGCCAAGGTTGTTCCTGTGCCTCTCATCTCTTTGTGATGTGCTGAGTGACCTGAAACTACTCAAAACACACACTTAAAACAACAAAAATAGTGGATGCTGTGAAAGGCTGCCATTTGAAACCAGATTTGAAACCAGATTTAACTGTGAAACCAGAAAGCAAATTATGTGTGGCAAGGATGGAGTTCAAGTGGATAAGCCACTCCCACGGGTGAGGACATAAGTGAGTTACCCCATAATGACCAACTTCAGAACAAAGAAACTGTCTCGACCAGAGATGGTAGTACCTATCACACAGCATTCAAATAGAGCAGAATAGAATAGGGTGGGATAAAATAATACCTTGCTATATACCATAGACCTCTAAGACAAAGGGAGAGACGAAGGATGCCATCCATAAATACACTTCATTCTATAAGCTGATGAAGTAACCCAACTGAGGGGACCAAGTGAGACCATGTGGGTCAGAAAAGGGGGTGATGCTGGGGAGGTGGCATCACACCGGAAGTGCTTAAGACACAGGCTTGGAGTCAAGTAGACCTGGACTTCATGCCTATCCCTGTCACTCTGAAGGCATGAGGACAGATTTAACCCCTCGAAGCCTGAACATCTTCTTAGTGAGTATAAGGTGCCTGGCTGAAGCTTGCTGCAGGAATTCACTGGGATGGCCAAACTGATGTCTGGCACAACTGGGCCAATGGGGTCAGAGGAGTATTCCTGGGAAGATGGGCTGGGGGAGGTGTTGAGAGATAGTTAGGCCGTGTGTTGAGAGGTGGAGGGCCTGGGGGAAGGGGGATCCCGGTGAGAGGAATGGTGTCATTTAGGCTCCAGAGCCCACAGCTAGGGCCTCTCAATACCTATGACTCATTTCTGCCTTGTGCTAATGGTGCCCTTCTACACCCCACCCCACAACAGAAAGAGGCCAGTGTCACAGGAGGAGCTGAGCACAAGGCAGAGAACCTAGGCATGTGGCCTGCTTTCAAAAGTCCTCCCAGCCCCTTGTGTGATAACTTCTAGTCATGCTCCCCCGATATCCAGTCCCTGGTGTTATGAGTCTATTCAACTTTAGGCACCAAATGTGGACTGTGGGTTGTCCTGTCCCTGGCATAGAGGAACTAAGCTTGTCAAAGGTGACAATGCTGTGTACATCATTTTGTCTAGTTGATTCTCTCCAAGAACAGATGGTAGCCCGGGAGTAACCAGGTTTGTAGGAGGAACTGGGCTACGATGCTTAGGGAGGGGCAGCTCCTGCTGCCACCCACACTGACTCTATCCCATCCCACCCCTCCTGACTCTGCACCTGGGTCACAGCCCCACATGGCAACTTTCTGCCCCTGGGCACTCCCCCAGTGTGTGCCAAGGGAAATGAGAAGTGACGGCGTAGACCACAGAATGTTCTTCCACCCACCCTCTGTCTTAGTTCTTAATACCCAAAGATTCATGGAATATTTGTTCTCTCACTATAAGGCTTTGGCAGTTGTTCGGGGGAAAACTTACCTTCACATTTAAAAAATGTAAAGAAACATCTTTAACCACCTGTGTGGCAAATGTGAGTTACACTCCAACCACCACTGTAGAACTTTGGAGTCATCAACAATGGGATCGTGTCTGTGACATCCTCAGAAATCCATCACTGTCTTGGTGAACACCAAGCAACCAGCTTAGTGTTTGGTGATGAAGAAGCAATATTGGAAGCTTTTTGTGTGAAAACATTACAGTTTACTGTTTTCATAAGCACTTAATGTATTTTACTTGGAGTCTATGGAACTGTTGGGAACCTTTGGATTTTGTATAACCCCTTCTCACTTCAACTTCCAAGTGTTGGTGAGGAAATGGAGAAACTGAAAATCTCACACACTGCCAATAGAATTGTAAAATGGTATGAGTGCTCTAGAAAAGTTTGTCAGCTTCTTTTAAAAAATTAAATGTAGACATACTATATGACCCAGCCATTCCACTCCCAACTCTTACCAAAGGGAAATGTAAACATATGTCCATGCAGAGTCTTATACATGAATATTCATAAGAACTTTATTTGCAGTAGCCAATAACTAGGACCAGGCAAAATGTCCACCAACAGAAATGGGTAACAATTGTTGGTATGTCCATACAAGGGAAAAGGATCCAAGAATAAAAACAGAACAGACTATAGATAGAGCATGAAAGGGTCTCAGAATAATTGTGCTCAATGAAAATAGCCAGAACAACAGCAAGATACATCCTGATAACTGCATGTATATAAACAAAGTGGATCTGCTGTTGTCTGGGCTTGGGGTGGTCCAAGGGGATAGAAGGAGGAATACAAAGACGCAGAGGAAACAGCACCAAATAATATGTGAACTCACTATCCTCTCTGTAGTGATGGTTTCATGGGTATCCTTCTGTAGAAACTTAACAAGTTTTACACATTTTCAAAAGATTTTGTTTGTTTATCTCTTTATTTTGAGGGGGAAGGGACAGGATGGAAATTGAACCAGTGATCTTTCATCTGTGAAGCTACCGAGCCACACCTGTCAGGGTGAATTTTATACCTGAAATATGTGTCATTGATTGTCAATTGTTCCTCAATAAAGCTATTGCTAATAATAGGGAATAAATTAACAACTAGCATCTGTATATGAAACCTCTGATTTTTCTGAATGTCCTTTTTCATTTCTGATGTTCATCAGGGAAATGCCTACTTTGGGACACAGGGCTACTAACTTCCCAGCCACCCATGGACACAGACCCCACAGAGAAGGTGGGATGAGGCCCTGGGCTATAATGGGAGGAGCTGCTTCCTAAGGTCCTAAAGGCACCGGAGTCCACTGGGTGTAAGTGAAGACTCCAAATGATTTCACTCACATCAGCTGGTCCTGGTTGACCTCCAGATCCTGGTTGTGAGGTCCAGATTCTGGGCTTACCTAGACGGGACATGTACATCTAGTACATTCCCCTTAACTTGTTGAAGGAAATTCACATTTATGTTGCTGAAAATAAAATCTGTTAGGAAATCAATGTATCAGTGCAATGAACATAGTGGAATCAAGTACAAATGGCCAAGGTAGGAGGCACGGATAGATGTTCTTCCTAAGGAGAATCAATCACTGTATACGGTTTTACGACTAAATGTTACATACCCAGGACAAAATACCTCCTGGGTGTGAAACATTTAGTCTTCATTAAGGTCCTATTGCTTCCACTCAAAGTATCCTAGCCCAGCAAGGACCCTATTACATTAACAGGGCACCTGTTCAGAAGATGAAGGGTCATTCATCCCAATTTGATAGACCTTCATATTCTTAACATACTTACAGGAAACTAGAGTCTCAATTAAGATGTGTACGGTAGATAACAGTGGTGCTGAAGGTTTCTGAGAGCCTGAAAGGATGCCTACTACCTCCCAGCATGGATGGTGTAGAGAAGCTGGGTGTGCAGGCAGGTCCTGAATCATGGTGCCCGGGCATCAGCCTCAGCAGCGTCTGTCTCTCAGTACCCTTCCCTCCACCCCCTGAGAAAGAATTCTCGAATGAGGCAGGCTCATAGCTTGCTTTATCAGATCACTGAGAAATAAAAAAATCAGCCCTGGTTGGTGTTTGGAGGGCCAACCTGCAAACTGAAATGTTAATCTTTCCATTCTAGGCAGGGCACATGTCTAGGTTGTGGCCAGGTCCCCTGTTGGGGCCTGTGACATGCAACTGATTCGTGTATCTCTCTCCCTCTCTAAAAGTTTCTGTTTATCTTAGAAAATGGAGGACCATTATGGGTATAGGGCCAAGGAAGTCCCGTCATTCACTGGCTGTCAACCCCAAGTGTCTCCTGTACACAAAGACAATCACACAACTGCAAGACATATTATTTATTGACAAGGTAGGGCAAGTTCTTATTCATGATGGAATTCTCCTGGGTCTGGCAAAGAGATTAGAAAATTTGGAGAAAACCTGTGATTCTTGGTGAGCTGATGACAATTAGAAGGACCCTGAAGATTCACAGAGAATTCCTCCTGTTTGAGAGTGGTGGAAGTCATGTTACAGACCTTGTCTCAGGATGACACGGGGACCATGGAACGAAGCATTCACTGGATGCTAAATAAGCAGGTGAGAGAGAGCACACAGAAACTCAGTAAGCTGTTTCGGGATGGAATTGAAGACACACAGAATTTCTACGATGAGAAAAATAGTGAAGAAATAGGTATCAGCCTGCACTCTAACCTATGGTATTTGGCAGAATAGGGGGAAGGAGGGCACTGGGTCAATGATTTTTCTTTTTCTATTACTGACCCCATCTTCCCCTCCCTAATTGGAGCCAATGAAAAAGAGAGAGGAATCAATGAAGGACCTTGGGCTGGTTTCTGCCATCATCCCCATTAAAAGGTTTGAAGAACTGTTACTAAATTGAGAAAGAATGGCAAAGACATACATACTTACCATTTATTGAATGCTGACTTTTTGCAAGCCATGGTTGCTAAGACTTTCCCATATATTATTTGAATGAAACCCCACAATAAAGCCAAGGGAAGAAACAGATGAGAAAAATCAGAGCTTTTTTCCAGGTGGAAGACAACTGGAAGGTCAAACAGCTCCATTTCCAGACCACAAGTTACAGGTGTGTGCAGATCAAAGGAAGATATTATTACCAAAAATCAGAGGGTGACAACAAACTTGGGCCTTGCCGGGGGACAAAACCCGGAAATATATTTGAATTTCACACTCACACCCAAGCATTGATTTCCTATTTCAAATGTTAAGTCTTCATGCTTTTCAGGACATGATCAATTACTGAGGCCCTTTCAGTGGCAGGATAGCCACACAGGAGCCCTGTAATGCACACATCATTGTTTTTCTTTGAGTTGTTAGGTCATTTGCTCTGTGGCTCATGGAAGGAGCCCCCAGCTCCAAATTTCAAGCTCACTCCACAAACTTCCTCACCTAATTATTTGCATTGGAATCTTTGGGCATAAAGCCCTAAAAGAGGGTGGAAGGCAGTCACGCCCTCCCCATTAGACATCACCTACCTGGATGCTTGGTCCCCATAGTGCCTTCTGGCCTGGAGACAGCGATCTGCAGAGGCAGAACAGAGCACAATCTAACACCATCCCTTTTATTTCCCAGCCAGAAACCAAATGATATTCTAGATTAGGACAGAGGGGATGGATTTGGAGGTGTTACCTTCTCTTGGATTTCTCCCTCAGTGACATGGGAAGTCAGGAAGAAGAAATTGGAGGGAGGTCAACCTACCAGCTTTGGTCAGGTCCAGCACATTTTCCTTAGCGATTTCATGATCTTCACAACGTTTCGTAAACCATCTTTTGAGTTGTGTACGCACAACTTGTGTTCGGGCTGTGGGAAGAGTGACAATAAAACTGCTGTGTCTTGTGTGTTGGTCATCAAGGCCCTTGTGAGCAGAGGGTGACAGATGAATGAGAAATGGATGGCACTGATTGGTACTTAGGCAGAAGCTAGGGATTGGGGTATAACTTGTCTTGACTTTGACAATTTTAGGATATCCTTCTGTTATGGTGAGAGATTTCATCATTTTCCCATTACCAAGTATGAGGCATTACCCAAGGTGAACAGCTCTCTTCAGAGGAGCACAGGTGTCCCAGGGTAAGACTGAAGGGATCTTCGTGACCCCAGCCCACTCCCAGGTGGGTGTCAGCATGAAAATACTCTACCATAGAGCTCCATCACTTTGGTTTTTTTCTTCTTTTTGGAATTCAAGACATAAAACATAACATATTCATTATAGGCAGTTTCAAGTATGTCAAATGTATTGTATCCATCATCTGTGGAGGAAACAGAACATGGGTCAGAACTTCTTTGGTCCATGGGAAGCAAGAAAATCTCTTTAGCTATTTTTCTACTTTTTACTGAACAAAACTCAGTGCATATCCGGAAAGAGGTAAAGATTGATATCTCAGGACTTCCAGTACCTCCCTGGACTTTCTCTGGTGATTTCCCAAAAATGACAACAGGTTGTATATTGATTGCTAGTAGTGGAAAATTCAGCCATATCTGCAACTTTCCTTCTATTATTTTCCCCGAGGCTCATCAACCTGCCCTGGCCATCTGCCAGGGCAGATGAGTCTCTGTCCTGTGTACACCCACTGCCATTACACACATACAGCACTCTGACCGAGCAATGTGAGGTAGTAATGAACACCAGAAACCATCAGAGATGGCATGGAATCAGACTATCCAAAAAATTTACTTTTTTCCATGTGCCCATTTTCTTTTGTTGCAGGTGGTACAGATGACCAAATTGCCATATTATTCTGATGGTATTATGTGCCAGGCATTGGCTTTTACACACAAGGTTCTCCCAAAATTGGCTTTTACACACAAGGTTCTCCCAAATAGTAGAGAATACTTGGCTGTTAAATGACCTCATGTATATTACCTTAAAAGCTTTAATAAGCATTTGATCTCGTTCCTAAAGATAATGGAATTTAGTAAATTGCTTGAGGTTGGAAGTATAATTTACAAAGAACTTTTTTAATGTGTACTTACAGAAAACACTATATACACCAAGCTCTTCTGTTTCCTCCCAATCTAAAGAAAATTCGGTACACGTTCCATCGACCCTGTGAAAGAGAATGAGCTGATTGATGCCCAAGAGAAATGGATGAGGCTGCCTCCCTCACACTCACCTGTGTCTGATTTCAATGACATGTTGAAAACTTTAGGAAAACATTTGAAAGAGCTTTTCTTTTCTTACTTCACTTTATTGGCTACTCTCAAATGAGTGCACTACTGATACCACTGTTACTCTTCCACCACTTCCACTAATACTATCGCTACAGCTCCCTGTCTAGATAATTGGCTGAGTGTTCAGATGTGCCTGGATCTCACGTAAGCACTCTACTGATTACTGAGCTCTGTCCTCACAAAAAAGGGGGTTGCCATAAGAGAGAATTACTATCATCCTCTTTTACCCAAGGGAATTTTGGGGTAGAAAGAGATAAAAATTTCTAGGTCACACAACTAGTAAGAGATAGTGTGAAGAGACAGCTAGGGAAGCCCTGGCTGGTGGCATGGTGGATAAGGTGCTGGCCTGGGAACCCAAAGGTCACTGGTTTGATTCCCAGCCAGGGGAACATAACCAGGTTGCAAGCCAGGCCTCCAGCCAGGTCCATAACTGGAGGCAGGTGAAAGGCAACCGTACATTCATGTTTCTCTCCCTCTATGCCTCTCTTCCTTCCCCTCTCTCTGAAAAATAATTTTAAAATATTTAAGGAAGAAGAAGAAGGAGGAGGAGGAGGAGGAGGAGGAGGAAAAGGAAGAAGAGGAAGAGGAAGGAAAAGAAGAAGGAGAAGAGACAGCTAGGCTCTTGATCCCCAGCCCCATGCTCTTAATCTAAGCTATGTAGTCACACTGCTTATGAGTCTGAAACCTCTGTCCCTCACCTCCTCTATGCCCACTTAAGTCTGTTCATGTTACCAGCTCTTACCTTTTTATCTGGAGAACCTTCAGCTCCATCTAGTCCTAAATCAGTACTGGATAAGGAACTCTCATTTGGATTTAGACCTAATACGTAAATGCATGCAGGAATGTCCATGATTGTGTGTTTGTGGGGTGTGTTCGTGTGTGTGTGTGTGTGTGTGTGTGTGTGTCTAGAGCTCCAAACCATGCTTAGGCTTTTGGGGTTGTTTCCCTACCAACTATAAACTGCTATACTCACTTTTTTTTAAATTTAATTTTATTGTTGTTGTATTACATCCATCCCCTTTTTGCTCCCCTCTGTCCCCCTCCCCACCCACCCATTCCCCCCAAAGTCAATCCCACCTGTTGTCCACGTCCATGGCTCCTTTATACAAGGTTCTTGTCTAAGCTGCTCCCCTTCCTTGCCTCTTCCTCCCCCCTCCCCCAAACCCCGTTCCCCTTTACCACTGAAGGCCTATTTGCTGTATTCATATATTTGGTTCTGTTTTGCTTGTTGTTAGTTTTGTTCATTATTGTCCTGTAACGGGTGAGATCATATGCTATTTGTCCTTCACTTACTGGCTTATTTCACTAAGCATAATACTCTCCAGTTCCATCCAGGTTGTTGCAAAGGGTACAAGTTCCTTCTTTCTTTCTGCTGTATAATATTCCATTGTGTAAATGTACCAAAGTTTTTTGATCCAATCATCCACTGATGGGCACTTAGGTTGTTTCCAGCACTTGGCTATTATAAATAGTGCTGCTATGAACATAGGGATACATAGGTTCTTATGAATTGGTCATACTCACTTTTTATGATATTTAATGAACACAGAAGAGCTATTCAGGACACGGATGTATTTCACAAAGAGTCTCATGCTACCATTTTCTTCTATCTTTTCCTTCCTGTCTGAGGCCAAGAGAATGGTATACCACTCTCCTGAAATCTGCAATAAATCAGTAACATGACACAGAAAGAAAAGAACAGACAGTGCATCCAATGATCCTTTGTCTCTTTGAACTTGGCCCGTGGGCCAGGATGCATAGTGCTGATGTGAAGATACAATTAGAACTCAAGTCAATGGGCACCACACCTAAGACTCTTTACATAGTTTCTTCAGTGACAACAAAGATCCCTTGTACTGTCACCTATCCATATGGTACCATCCAAGGTCAGAAACCACCCTCTTTGTCTAACATGTAGAAACATGCAGGCCTCCAGTAGGGTCATCTGGCTTCATGATTCCCCAAAACACCCGCCAAAGTGAAAACTCTCCCAGCTCACCCTTGGCATATCAAAGTTGCTTGTCACAACACGTCCCTCTTTGGCATGGGCACAGTCCAGGGTCAGACCCAGACACAACAGCAACAGCAACAGCAGCTTCATCTTGGAAGGGACA
Organism: Noctilio leporinus; assembly: GCA_004026585.1. Classification (NCBI taxonomy): domain Eukaryota; kingdom Metazoa; phylum Chordata; class Mammalia; order Chiroptera; family Noctilionidae; genus Noctilio; species Noctilio leporinus. Next base: position 9,346 of record PVIW01015226.1, on the reverse strand, counting down.
ACACTGATGCAGTGACAGTCACTTGGAGGGAGTCTCTTCCCTGATGGTGGCTCCACTCCCCAGCGCCCCTCTCTTTAAGTTCTTTCTGGGTCCTGTTTTTGTCCACAGGCTCCACCTTTACTTTTCTCACCCCACTAATGGTCTGTATTCACTGAAGGGAGGTCAAGATTGTTCCTGTGCATCTCATCTCTTTCTGATCTGCTGAGTGACCTGAAATTTTTCAAAACAAACACTTAAAAAACCAAACTAGTGGGTGCCCTTTAAGGGTACCCTTTGCAACCAGATTTAATTGTGAAATCAGAAAGCAAATTACGTGTGGCAATGTGGAGTTCAAATGGGAAATGGAATGTGTGGATAAGCCATGTTCCACCACTCCCATGTGTTAGGACCTGGGTGAGTTACTCCATGGTAACCAGCCTCAGAACAAAGAAACTGTCTACCAAATATTGAAGTACTTATAACAAAAGCAATCAAATAGAGCAGAGTAGAATAGGGTGGGATAAAATAATACCTTGCTATCCATCATAGATCTCTGAGATAAAGGGAGAGACTAAGGATGCCATCCATAAATACACTTCATTCTACAAGCTGATGGAATAACTCATCTCAGGGGGACCAGGAGAGACCACATGGATCAGAAAAGGGGGTGATTCTGGGGAGGTGGCATCACACCAAAAGTGCTTAAGACACAGGCTTGGAGTCTAATAAACCTGGGCTTCATTTCTATCCCTGTCACTCTGAAGGCATGAGGATGGATTTAACCCCTTGAAGCCTGAATGTCGTCTTAATGAGGATAACATGCCTGTGTGTAGATTGCTGCAGGAATTCATTGGGGTGGTGTGTGTAGGACCCTCAGACTGACGTCTGGCACAATTGGGCCAGTGGGGTCAGAGGAGTATTCCTGGGAAGGTGGGCTGGGGGAGGTGTTGAGAGACAGTTAGGCCACGTGTTGAGATGTGGAGGGCCTGGGGTAAGGGGGATCTTGGTGAGAGGAATGGTGTCATTTAGGCTCCTGTGCCCTGACCTGGGGCTTCTCAACACCTATGGCTCATTTCTTCCTTGTGATAATGGTTTTCTTCTGAACCCCCAACCCCAAAACTGAAAGAGGCCACTGTCACGGGAGGAGATGGGCACCTAAGATTGCAGCAAAGAACCTAGGAATGTGGTGTTTGTCTGTGGCCTGATTTGAAAAGTCCTCCCAGCCCCTTGTGTGATCATCTCTAGTCATGCTCCCCTGATATCCAGTTCCTGGTGTTGTGAGTCTATTCAACTTTAGGCACCATGTGTGGGCTGTGGGTTGTCCTGCCCCTGGCATAGAGGAACTGAGCTTGTCAAAGGTGACAAGGCTGTGTCAGTCATTTTGTCTAGTTGATTCTCTCCAAGAACAGATGGGAGCCCAGGAGCAACCAGGTTTGCAGGAGGAACTGGGCTACGATGCTGAGGGAGGGGCAGCTCCTGCTGCCACCCACACTGACTCTATCCCATCCCACCCCTCCTGACTCTGCACCCGGGTCACAGCCCCACATGCCTCTGGGAACTCCCCCAGTGGGTGCCAAGGGAAATGAGAAGTGACAGCATAGGCCACAGAATGTTCTTCCACCTACTATCTTAGTTCTTAATACCCAAAGATTCATGGAATATTTGTTCTCTCAATATAAGGTGTTGGCAGTTGTTTGGGGGAAACTTACCTTCACATTCAAAAAATGTAATGCAACATCTTCAACCATCTTTATGGAGAACTTGAGTTACACTCCAACCACCACTGTAGAACTTCAGAGTCATCAACAATGGGATTGTGTCTGCGGCATTCTAACAAAACTATCACAAGCTTGGTGAACACCAAGCAACCAGGTGGTGTTTGGTGATGAAGCAGCAAACAGTATACTGTTTTCATGTGTTTTACTTAACATGTTTTACTTGGAGCCTAGGACATTTAGAAAGTTTTGAGTTTTGTACAGCCCATTATAATTTTTCCCACTTCAACTTCCAATTGTTTGTGAGTAAATGGAAAATCTGGAACTCTCACACACTGCTGATAGAAATGTAAAATGGTACAGTCATTCTAGAAAAGTGTGTCAGCTTCTTAAAAAAATTAAACATGGACATACTATAGGACCCAGCCACTCCACTCCTAACTATAGCCCAAGAGAAGTCTAAACTTGTATCCATGCAGGGACTTATTCATGAATGTTCACAGGAACTTTATTTGCAGTAGCCAATAAGTAGGACTGAGCAAAATGTCCATCAATAGAAATGGGTAAATAATCGTGGTATGTCCATACAAGGGATCAGGATCCAAGAATAAAAACGACTATGGATAAACACAATGTGGAGGTTTCTCAGAATAATTGTGCTGGGTGAAAATAGCCAGAACAACAACAAAGGACATACTGATGACTGCTTTTATATAAATCTCTTGAAAATGCATAGTCTAGACACAGACACTGGATCAGTGGTTGCCTGCACTCTGGGTGGTCCAGTGGGAGGGAGAGAGGAATCACACAGGCACAGAGGAAACTATAGAGAATGATGTGTAAACTCCCTATGCTGACAGCGGTGATGGTTTCATGGGTATCTTTCTGCAGAGACCTCAAGTTTCATACTTTTGTTAAAAGACTTTGTTTATTTCTTAATTTTGAGAGAGGGGAGAAGAAACTGGGAATTGAGCCAGTGATCTTTTGTCTGTGGAGCTACACCCAACCCACTGAGCCACACCTGTCAGGGTGAATTTTATACTTGAAATATGTGCCATTGATTGCCAATTGTTCCTCAATAAAGCTATTGCTAACAATAGGGAATAACTTTGCAATTAGCATTTGCACATGAAACCTCTGATTTTTCTGATTGTTTGTTTTTATTTCTGACATTCATGAAATACCTACCGTGGAAGACAGAGCTCCTAACTTCCCAGCCCTTCACCAACACAGGCCTCACAGAGAAGGTGGAATGAGGCCCTGGGCTATAATGGGAGGTGCTGCTTCCTAAGATCCTAAAGGCACCAGAGTCCACTGGGAGTAAGTGAAGACTCCAAATGATTCCACTTGCATCAGCTGGTCCTGGTTGACCTTCAAACCCTGGTTGTGAGGTCCAGATTCTGGACTTACCTAGATGGGCCCTGAGTTCTGATGAGCAAAGGCTTGTGGTTCCCACACACATTTGGGGGTTTACCTCTAGCAAACTACCACTGGCTGCAGGTTCTGCCAACATGAGACCCCTACAGGTCCTAACACTAATGTCAGTGAGATCTAGAAGCTTCCTCTTAGGGACCCAGCTGTGGACTCATACTTCCCTGTTTCCCCACAGCCTCCTGGGTTGTCTTTGCCTTCATGCTCCATGCAGACCCCACTCCTGCCAGCAGAGAACCTGGGGAGGCAGCATGAGCCCCAGCATGAGCCTCTTTCTGAAAGAGGCCTCCAGAAGGGGCCATGGCCTCTTAGTGCTCAACTCAGTCTAGGCCTCAGGACACCTGACTCTTTCTGACAGCGCCCAACAGAGGACAGTTGCGATTGGAACGTTTGTCCACCAGGGAGCCACAGGCTTCCCTCAGGCAGCCCAGGAGCAGGGTTCAGGCTCTAAATAAAGGCCACACCGAGGTGCTGTCCCAAATGTAGGGGAGACAAGACTGAGCCTGGGGTGTTGGAGAGGTCACCTGTGAGGGGACCTAAGTCATTCAGTGAAGCTCTTCTGAGTACCTGGGCCAATATGTGACCAACGCCCTGCAATCAGCCTACTGCAGAGCACTAATTGGGGCAGCTCCAGATACCCCTTTTCTCCAGCTCCAGTTCTTTGATTTTTATTTAGAGAGAAATTGGTAAACGAGTTCATTCCATTCATCCTTACACTGAAATGTTTCTAACTTTGGATTTGAATCATCTGAAGAACTTTTTATCCCCCCAACTTTTTTTGTTAAAGATTTTATTTATATTTTTAGAGAGAGGGGAAGGGAGAGAGGTAGCGAGGGAGAGAGACATCTATGTATGGTTGCCTTTCACCTGCCTCCAGCTACAGACCTGGCTGGAGACCTGGCTTGCAACCTGGTTATGTGCCCTGACTGGGAATCAAACCAGTGACCTTTGGGTTTGCAGGCTGGCGCCTTATCCACTGTGCCACCAGCCAGGGCTTCCTGAAGAGCTTTTAAAAACTCTGGGGCACATGACATGGGGACATTCAACTCCCAAGTCACTGGTCAGAGCAAGCGGCAAGTCCTTCCTGTGCAGGTCAGGGTGCCCAGCTATCAAGCCAAAGCACCTGGAGTGCCTGTGTTGGTGGAGCTAAGTGCTGTTTCAGGTGCTGGCTGTTGAGTGAACACAATCAACTCCTTGCCTTCGTTGCACTTGCCTTCTAGTAAGTGGGTCCAGGTTGTTATCAAATAAATGTGATAGGCCAAAGAAGGTGGGAAAGAGTACTATTTAATGCTTGGGTTCAGAATATCCTCTGAGTGAGGTGACACAGGGTGACCAGATGTCCTGAACAGGTAGTGCATGCATGTATCTCAGGGTCCAATATTTCACAGAGTCCAGTGACGGGAGTGCTCATGGTGTCTGAGGAAAACTGTGTGCATAAGGTTTCAGGTTTAAGAGAATCTTGGGGAACCAAAGGCTGCTGTGTGGAGCCTGGTGCTGGGTCATCACTGTCAGTGCTGCTGACCTGTCCTCTCTCTGGGCCCGGCTACCCTCAGCAGGCTGGCACACCAACTCTCTGTGTTTCTTTACTAAGGGTTCAGCCAGCAATTGCCTCTTCTTCTAGTAACCAGTCACATTCTGAAAGGCACTGCATTATCGCACATACATGGAATATTCATAATATATCCCATTGTGTCTGTGTATTTACAATGTATGTCAACGGCCTCATACTGCACACATCTACTCTTCAACAGGCAGTTCTTGAGCTCTATCCATGCTAATATACATCTAGTGCATTCCCCTTAACTTATTGAAGGAAATTCATGTTCATGTTGCTGAAAATAAAATCTGTTAGGAAATCAGTGTATTGGTGGAATTAACACAGTGCACGCAGGTACAAATGGTCAAACGTGGTGGGCAGGGACAGATGTTCTTCCCAAGAAGAACCAATCACTGTGCATGGCTTTAATACTAAATGTTACATACCTGGAACAAGGCAACTCCTGGGTATGTAACATTCAGTCTTCATTGTAAGGTCCCGTTGCTTCCATGTCAGTGAGAACACTCAAAGTATCCTAGCCCAGCAAGGACACTGTTACATAAACAGGGCACCTGTTCAGAAGATGAAGGGTCATTCATCCCAATTTGATAGGGCTTCATGTTCTTAACGTATTTATGGAAACTAGCATCTCACTTAGGATGCTCATGGTAGATAACATGTGACAAGATCACAGTGGTGCTGAAGGAGGTTTCCGAGAGCCTGAAAGGATGCCCACTAACTACCCCCCAGCATGGATGGTGTAGAGAAACTGATTGTGCAGGCAGGTCCTAAAATATGGTGCCCAGGCATCAGCCTCAGCAGCATCTTTCTGTCAGTAACCCCTGAGAAGGGGAATTCTAGGATGGGGCAAACTGTGGGGCAGACTCATAGCTTGCTTTTTCAGGTCACTAAGAAATAGGAAACTCAGCCCTGGTTAGTGTTTTGTGCTCCAGCCTGAGAAATGAAGTGTCAATGGTTCTATTTTTTGGCCAGAGTGCATGTCTGGATTGTGGCCAGGTCCCCACTTGGGGCCTGTGACAGGCAACTGATTGATACATTGCTTACATTAATGTTTGTCTCCCTCTCGTTATCCCTCCCTTCCTCTCCCTCTAAAAGTAAATAAGTAAAATCTTTATCTGAGAAGCTAGAGGACCATTATGGGTACAGGGCCAAAGAATTCCCTTCATTCACTGACTGCAAACCCAAAGTCTCTCGTGTACACAAAGACAATCACACAACTGCAAGACATATTATTTATTGATCAGGTAGGGCAAATTTTTATTCATGGTGGAGCTCTCCTGGGTAGGGAAAAGAGAGTCTGGGTGAGTTTATGACGATTAGATACTGCAGATAAGACCTTCATGGACAGGAGTGCTGGAAATCAGGTCACAGAACTTGTCACAGGTTGACATGGGGACCATGGAATGAAGCATTCACTCGTCACTAAATAAGCAGGTGAGAGAGAGCACACACAAACTCAGTAAGCTCGTCCAGGATGGAACTAAAGACATAGAGAGGTACTATGACGGAGGAAAGTGGTGAAGAAATAGGTATCAACCTGCACTCTAACCCATGCTACTTGCCAGAATAGGGGGAAGGAGAGCACCGAGTCAATTTTTCTTTCTCTATCAATGACCCCATCTTCCCCTCCCTAAATGGAGCCCATGAAAAAGAGGGGAATAATAGAAGGACCCTGGGCTGGTTTCTGCCTTCATCCCCATTAAAGATTTTAAAGAACTGTCGATAAACTGAGAAAGGATGGCAAAACCATAGTTACCACTTTTTAAATGTTGAATTTTGCAAGCCATAGTTGCTAAGACTTTCCCATGTATTAGCTGAACAAAACACCCCATACAGCTGAGGGAGGAAACAGATGAGAAGATTCGGAGCCTATTTTCTAGGTGGAAGACAGCTGGAAGTTCAGGCACCTCATTTTCCAGATCACAGGTTACAGGGATTTGCCCATCAAGGAAGATATTATGACCAAAACCTAGAGGGTGAGGCCACAGACTTGGGCCGTGCAAGGGGGCCAAAACCCAGAGGGGTATTTGAGTTTCATATTCGCACCCTAGCACTGTTTTCCTATTTCAAATGTTAAGTCTTCATGCTTTCAACTACTGAGGCCCTTCAGAAGCAAAATATCCACACAGGAGCCCTGTAAGGTACACATCATTGTTTTCCTTTTAGTTAAGTCATTTGCTCTAAAGATCATTGAAGGAGTGGTTCCTTACCCTGGGTTCCCACTCTAAATCACAGCTCACGTCACAGGCTTCTTCACCTAATTATTTGTATTGAATCTTTGGACAGAAAGCCCTAAAGAGGGGTGGAAGGCAGTGATCCCCAGGCTACCCGCTCCCCACCAGACATCACTCACCTGGAGGCCTGATCCCCTTGGCTTCCTTTGGCCTGGAGACAGCGATCTGCAGAGGCAGAACAGAGCCCAGTCTGACACCATTCCATTTATTTCCCAGCCAGAAACCAATGATTTTCTTGGTTAGGACAGAGGGGATGGATTGAAGGTGTTACCTTCTCTTGGGTTTCTCCCTTCAGTGACCTGGGAAGCCAGGAAGAGAAAACTGAAGGGAGCTCAACTTACCGATTTTAGACAGGTCCAGCACATTTTCCTTAGGAATTCCTTGATCTTCACAATGTTTCTTAAACTTTTTCTTGAGTTGTCGACTCACATGTCGTTTTCGGGCTGTGAGAGGAATGACAGTAAAACTGCTGTGTCTTATGTGTTGGTTATTGAGGCTCTTGTGGGCAAAGAATGACAGATAGAAAATGGGTGACACTGATTGGTGGTTAGGTAGAAGCTATGGGCTGGGTATAACCTGCCAACTTGAACAATTTCAGGATAGCTTTCTGGTATGGAGGGAGATTTCATCATTTTCCCATCATGGAGCCTGATAGGTGACCCAAGATGAACACCTCACTTCAGAGGAGGACAGGTCCCAGGGTAAGACTAAGAGAATCTTTGTGTCCCCAGCCCACTCCCAGGTGGGTGTCAGCATGAAAATACTCTACCATAGAGCTCCATCACTTGGCATTTTTTCTTATTTTTGGTATTCAAGACATAAAACATAACATAGTCACTATAGACCGTTTCAATTATGTCAAATGTATTGTATCCATCATCTGTGGAGGAAACAGAACATTGGTCAGAACTTCTTTGGTCCATGGGAAGCAAGAAAATCTCTTTAGCTATTTTTCTACTTTTTACTGAACAAAACTCAGTGCATATCTGGAAAGATTGATATCTCAGGACTTCCAGTACCTCCCTGGGCTTTCTCTGGTGTTTTTCCAAAAATGACAACAGGTTGTATATTGATTGCTAGTAGTGGAAAAGTCAGCCACACCTGCAACTTTCCTTCTATTATTTTCCCCGAGGCTCATCAACCTGCCCTGGCCATCTGCCAACTGTGAGTCTCTGTTGTGTCTACACCCGCTGCCATTACACACATACAGCACTCTATCCAAGTAATGTAAGGTGGCAATAAACACCAGAAACCATCAGAGATGGCATGGAATCAGACTATCCATATAATGTACTTTTCTTTTTGTGCCCATTTCTTTTGTTGCAGGTGATACATATGATCAAATTGCCATCATATTCTGATGGTATCATGTGCCAGGCATTGGTTTTTACACACAAGTTGCTCCCAAATAGTAGAGAATAGTTGGCTATTCAATGGCCTCATGTATATTACCTTAAAAACTTTAATAAGCATTTGATCCCATTCCTAAAGATACTGAAATTTAGTAAATTGCTTGCAGTTGGAAGTACTATTAACAAAGACTTTTTAAATGTATACTTACAGACATAACTATACACATCGTCCTCTTCTGTTTCATCACAAATAAAAGAAATTTCAGTGCATCCTCCTTTGATCCTATAAAACAGAATGAGATGATTGATGCCCAAGAGAAATGGATGGGGTGGCCTCCCTCACACTCACATGTAATTTGAATGTCGCATTTCAATTACATGTTAAAAGCTTAAGGTGAATATTGGAAAGGGCTTTTCTTTTCCTATTTCACTTTTGGCTACTCTAAAATGAGTGCACTACTGATATCACTGTTACTCTACCACCACTTCCATCATTACTATCGCTACAGCTCCCTGCCTAGATAAGGAGACAGGTGTGCCAGTGTCTCAGGTAAGTGCTCTACCAGCATTGCCTCACTCAGTCTTCACAAACAAAAGGGGGTGCTGTAAGAGAATTACTCTCATCCTCTTTTCCCCAAGGGAAAATTCAGGTGGAGAGAGAGAAAGCTTCTAGGTCACAAACTAGTAAGAGGTAGTTTCAAGAGAGAGCTAGGCTCTTGACCCACAATCCTAGGTTATCAACAAGCTATTATTCTGATACCCTCTGCCCCTCACCACCTCTACTCCCACTGAAATTGGTTCCTCTTACCAGCTCTTATCTCTGAATCTAGAGACCCTTCAGGTTCATCTAGTCCTAAATCAGTGCCAGATAAGAGACTCTCATTTGGATACAGGCCTACAATGTAAGTGCAAACAGGAATGTGCATGTCTGTATGTTCATGGTGTGTGTGTGTGTGTGTGTGTGTGTGTGTGTGTGTGTGTAGGGCCCCAAACAATATTCAGGCTTCTGGGGTTGTTTCCATCCCATATAAAAAGCTCCATACTTACTTTTTATGATATTTAAGGTACAGAGAAGAG
>PVIW01015225.1:0-20552 GCA_004026585.1 Noctilio leporinus | reverse complement strand
AACAACAAGCAAAACAGAACCAGATATATGTATACAGTGAATAGGCCTTCAGTGGTCAGGGGAAAGGGGGTGGGGGGAGGGGGGAGGCAGAGGTAAAAAAGGGGAGCAGTTTAGATAAGAATCTAGTATGGAAGAATCATGGACATGGACAACAAGTGGGATTGACTTTGTGGGGGGGGGGTGGGGAAGGAGCTAGAGGGGCATAAAAAGGGGATGGATGTAATATAAGAACAATAAAATTAAATTTTAAAAAAATATTCTGATTAACCAATGTTAAAAACTTTTTTGGTTGGATTTTTAGCAATATCCATGTTTCCATTAATTGAAAAGAAAAAATGTATTCTTTATGTTTTTATATTTGTTTGTTTAGTAATTTCTAGACTGTCACTGAAAATAAATTAAAAAATCACAGAATTTATTATATAAATATAATAAATGCAAATTTGTAGTGTTTTAACTTTTTTCATATTTCAGCACATACTAGTAATGAATGTATCTCTTGGATACATACACATGACCTATGCTGTATTTTGTTGTTTTTTTTTTACCACAACCTCTGCAGGGCTTAACACAGCTGATAGATTGTCCCATACTTCACCATCTCAACCATTTAGTACAACCAAACCTGTTGGGTATCAGGAAGTGGTGATACAGATGAGCCAGGTTCATCTGTTGCTTCCAGGTCTTTAGTAAGACTTGGTCTCTTGGCTGGAATGGATGTAAAGACTCCTCAAATGGATAGACCTGCAATGAGCAAACTTGTGCAAACTTGTGCAAAACGGTTACTTTATATGTTATACATATTGTTTAATTTTTGACTCATTCTCCAAGTCTAAAGGGAGCACTCCTAAAACAGAGATTGGGAAGGATCTCTCATACACTATTTCAAAAGAGCTTAATTTAAGCCCATTTCTGTGTACTACCTTATTTCAGAAAAAGGCACTATGGAGTGCCTGGTTCCAATTTAAAGGTGTTTCCTGGCATATTTTTGCCAGGGCCTTCTTTATGGCATGGTTTATTTTCTCAACCTTTCTCATAGATTGAGGTCTCCAAGATGCCTATAGTTTCCATTGAATCTGCAGTGCCTATCCAATCTTCCGGGAGTTCACTAAAGTGACTAATGATCCAACGTCACTTTGGATGCTGTGAAGAAGTCCAAACCTGGCACTTTGTTGACCATTTTTCATGAAGCTGCCTCTATCTGTATATAATTCCCAGTCCAGTGTTGTCAGTGGCTTGTCTAATCAATCATGCTGAAGGGCTGAGTCTCCCTCTGACTCAAGGAGCAAGGTGGTCAAGCCCAAGGTAGTGGTAGTCTGTAAAGTAACATTTGTCTTGTCCAACAAGATAGAAGGGTTGGGCACCATAGGATGAGTGTCTTGGATGGGTTGGGTATTAACCACTCCATCTGGGGGTCCATTGGCCCAAAAGGATTGACTGACCTGTTCACAAATCTTGGGTGGGGAAAGTTTATCCCTAGGTTCTTCTGAGAAAGTGGGGAGTGCCTAGAGCTGGACAGCATGCTCCGGATGGACTTTTACACACAAATGATGAGTTTATAGGAGTTAGGCCACTTGTTCAAGGTCACACATTAAATAAAGTGATGGGCTTGGGGCTAAGACCTAATTTTCTCTGGCTCTGTTATATTATGCAGAACAAGAGTAGAGGTGATGGCACAATTGATTGCAGCAAAGATTCTGAAAAGTGGGCAGACAATAGAATATATAGTGTTAACCTAAAAAATGAAAAGCCAAACTGAGAGACAATAAGTATTTATTTGTAATTTAAAAAAATTGTAATTCTTGGAAGTACTGACTCAAGCAGAAATCCAAATAGCATTCTGATTATAGGGGTTTTATGAAAAAAGGAAGGGAAATAATTATGTGAATAGAAGAAGGTAATTTCCATTGGTTCTAGCAAGCTAAGTTATGCTTTAGCTATACATGGCTGATTATTGATTCTAAAGAATGTCCATAATCAATCCTTGTGATCAGGAGATCTGTTTTCCTGTTAGCTTTACAGATAGTCATTTGGAAGGAAATGTTGGTATGGCCCAGTTGAAAAATTATTTTGTAATACAAAATAATTTTCAAAAAAATTTTAAAAAAGTGAATAAGAACACAGTATGCACCAAATATTTTTGATAATTTAAAAATTTAATCTTTTATTTATATATGTTAAATTTTAGGATAAATAGCTAGAAGTAGAATTAGTGAACATAATCTTGATAGATATTTCTAAATGCCTCCTCCAACTGTCTATACCAAGCTCTCTTTTAATTACCTAATTAAAAAAGAAATTTCAATACTGAAAAAAAAATTATTTTGACCTCTTCAAACATTCCAAAGGTTCAAGGAACAAGACATGAAAAAGAATTCCTCGGGAAAACCTAACCTAGCTCCATTTTATTTTATTTTTATTTTTTAAAGATTTTATTTATTATTTTTAGAAAGATGGGAAGGGAAGGAACCTTCCCAACTGCAGCAACCTTTGAGTTCACAGGCCAGAGCCTATCCACTGAGCCACCAGCCAGGGCATTTTAAAGTGGCTGCACTTAATATAAATTTTTCACAGCAGTAGATAGTTCAATTCTGTTGTAGCACAAGATCTTTTTGAAAAAACAATGGTGTGGACATGTGGTTGAGATTTCATCATAATATAAATATAATTAACATAAAATGCTAAAGTACAAAAACAAAATAAAAATAAAACAACAGATTAGTGCTGTATACTAAATGAGTTGAAACTACTGCTGTTCGGTAGGGGACAAAGTGTGAATAGATTACTAATGTGACATAAGGAGTGTGCATTATTTCAGAATATGGACTAACACTTCATTTAACTTTCAGATTAGAAGATATTATCTTCTCTGGCAAAGGAAGGAAAGTTCTATAAAATTATTCCCAACTGCAGCAGAATATGATTTATAGTAAGTCATATCCAGGCAGTTAGAGGTAACTTCATGAAATATTTTTCAAACTTGGAAGAAAATTAATTTGTATATTGGGATGATAGTCAAGAATCCACAGAATTTTGAGGTAAGTTTTCCTTTGGGAGTCATGGTAGGTAAGTTTCATGTGATATGTAAATGAAAAATGACTCTTTGGATTAATCAATAGTAACATTTCAAAAGATAGTAATTTTAAATATGATAAAATGGAGAGGGACTAATCCAGGACGAGCATGAAAACATTTTTTTGTCCACTTTGGCTAAGGATTTTGCCTATACTTAGAGAGCTTCTTGTTGAAGAACAGAAATCAAACCTTATCTTGATCCTGATTGCTCATTTTATTTTTTTGATTAAGGGTAAATTCAGCTCTTTACAAACAAAAAACTACAATAAACTTGAAAAACTGCTACAGAGAGAAACCTAAACTGGATGGTTATTGTAAACAATTAGAAATACTATTTTGGTGTCAATTTATGCAAATTGTCTCATGAGGTCTTCAGCTTTACAAAATATAATCAACATCAAAATGATAAGTTATGGAATAAAACAAGTATTTTTAAAGTGTTAACTCATTTTTTCTATTTTTTAATATTTCATTTATGATTTATTCTTAGAGATTGTGGAAAGGAGGAGAAAGAGAGGGAAGCATTGATCTGTTGCTTCTTTCACATGCCCCTACTGGGAGCTGGGCCTACAACCTAGGCATATGCTCTGACATGGAATGGAACTGGCCACCTTTTGCTTTACAAGATGATGCCTCAATAACGAAGCTACATTGGCCAGTGCTAAAGTGTTACCTCATTTTTTTTGCTTTTTTAAATTGTTGTTCTTTTAAAGTTGTCCCAATATTCCCCCATTTCTCTCCCTTGCCCCACCTACCCCTACCCCCATGCTTTCACAGTCAATCCCCACTCTGTTGTCCATGTCCATGGGTTATTTATACATGTTCCTTGACTAGACTCTTCCTCCTCCATCCACCCTGTACCCCTCATCCCCTCTGGTTAGTGTCAGTATGTTTTTTGTTTCCATACCTCTGGTTCTATTTTGCTCACTTGTTTTGTTCATTCGATTCCTCTTATAGGTGAGATCATATGGTATTTATCTTTCACCACCCGGTTTATTTCACTTAACATAATTATTCTTCAGTTCCATCCATGCAGTTGCAACAGGTTTACTCTTTAAAAAAATATATTTTATTCAACAGAGGATCAAAGATGGCAACAGAGTAGAAAGCAGTGCTGATGGTGTTCTCCAGTACCAGAGTAGCTGGAGGATAGGATAGGGAGCCAGAAATGTCTTCAGGTCCCTAAGAATTGGAGCGGTAAGCATCTGGACTCAGGGGAGCACAACCCAGAGGCAGCAAAGACCTACAGGAGAGCAGGTGAGATAGTTCCAAACCCGCCAGCCAGCAGGCCGAGGTCGACTCTGGGCAGTGGTGACTCTACCCAGAGAGGCGTGTTTAACTGAAGCCAGCTCCAGGCTCCCTGACGACTAGAAGTCTAAACAGTGAAGTGTGGGCAGTGAGGGCAAATGCCAGAGGGAATGAGGAATTGAAATCCTGCAGGGTAGGGACTGTGTGAGAGCCTTGTTCCTGCAACAGGGAGAGGAAGCTTCTCACTGGGCCAGGGGTGGAGGAGAGGAGTCCTGCAGGGAGCAGTAGCAGGGGAGTAGGGAAGTGCACCAGCCAGGGGAGCTAGAGGGCCAAAAATGGTGCTGCTGGGCCACCAGGGAAACAGCAGCTTGAAGCCCCTGCAAGGGGGGAGGCCCAGCCCTGCGCACCCACACAGGCCCCCAGGCTCCTGCGGAAACTCCAAACTGCGAGCCGGGAACTTGTAGCTGGGCCACTGACTCACCCATTGCCAGCTACAAAGGCTGCACTGCAGACACACTGGGAGGGCACACCTCACAGAGGCGTCATGAAAGACTCCTTGGAGAGCTGGTCTGCTTAGAGGATTGGCCCTCGACCAGGGAAGCTGGCAGTGTTGGCAGACAGGGGCTGCCTCCTCCAGGAGCTGCGGGGGCAGGGCCAGTCATCACAGGAGCGAGCAAGGTTGCAGGCTGCCCTGCAGGAGTGCCAGGTGCCCATCACAGGCAGGAACCTCCACCAGGAGTTGGAGGGGGCACCCTGCTGGACTTCAAATGGAAGAAAAGGGAGGGCCCCCAGAACACCTGCAGCCCTAAAACCCAGCTAGGCTACTGGAGGCCCAGCCTACCTGGGGGCTGACACTCAGAATCAGCCCTGACTGTGACAATCATAGGCCCTGACACTCCAAGACCAGCTAGACTGTAGACTGCAGAGACCTGAACAAGAAAAAGAGGCAGCCTCAGGAAATGAATTGCTGCTAATCTCAAGCACCTGAGTTACACCGAGAGCTACATGAACTATTATTCCCCAACATATCCTTTTCAAAAGTTACTTCTCACATATTTTTAATCCTTCCCTATCTCAATCCACCTAAATCCTCAAGACCCTGCCCCTACTCTTGATTTAAGTCTACTCAATCTCTGGCTACAACGCATTCCCAGTCCTCAATCTAAGTATTCCTCGCCCTCCCCAATCACCTAAACCCTTTCTTTATTCTTTTCTTTCTTCCTTTTCCTTTTTTTTTCTTCCTTTTTAAAATTTTTTTCTTTTCTTTCTGCTAAAAGCCCACAGGTTCTAGCTCTACCTGGACCAATTAGAGATCATAAAGGGTGAACAGCCACCTAAACCCTTTCTTTATTATTATTTTTTATTTTTCTTGTTATTTTTCCTGTTTTTTTTTCCTTTTCCTTTTTTAAATTTTTATTTATTCATTTATTTTATTTTTCTCTGCTAAAAGCCAACAGGTCCTGGCTCCACCTGGACCAATCAGAGTTCATTAAGGGTGAACAGCCACCTAAACCCTTTCTTCCTATTATTATTATTATCTATTTTTTTTCTTTTTTTCCTGCTGAAAGCCCACAGGTCCTGGCTCCACCTGGACAAATCAGGGACCACTAAGGGTGAACATGGAGGCAGATGTGGCAACTATATACATAGGCGTACACTGTTCACTCACACTTGAGGCTTTCAGATTCTCCCTTTCCTCATTTCTGTGAGAAAGGATAGAAGGAGTTTCTTGACTGGAAGGAAAGGAGCAACATACACAACCAATCCAGAATACAATCAGACAGCCCAAATAAAGGCCACACCAAGAACAACAAGTGGAGAAAATCTAAGGGACTGCAATGCTGAACTCTACAAATCACCTAACACAGAAGGGTGCACAACTAAGGTAAGGGAGGAAAACAGATTAATCTAAGGAAAAAACAAAACAAAACAAACAAACAAACAAAAGAAACAAAAAGCAAGCACCAACAGACATCCAAAATGAGGAAAAAAAGAATCAGTCTATCACCAAAAGGAAAGGAAGAATCCCCAGAAAGAACACCAAATGAATCAGAGGCACATAAAATATCAGTAAGGAATTCAAAAGAGTGATGATAGAGAAACTCAATGAGTTTAGCCACATCAAAGAAAACTATAAGCAACTTCAGGGAAGTTACAAGGAACTTACTGAGAGCTACAACAGCATCAAAAAGGACATAGAAATTATAAATAAGGGCCAGGAGGAAATGAAGAATACAATTTCTGAATTGAAGAATACAGTAGAAGGAATCAACAGTAGGCTAAAGGAAGCAGAGGACTAGATCAGCGAGTTGGAGAATAATGTAGACAAATACTCCAAGACAGTACAAGAGAGTAAAAAAAGGCTGAACAAGATTGAAGAGGGTTTAAGAGAGCTGCAGAACAACATGAAATGTAACAACATCCATACCATAGGGATACTAGAAGGGGAAGAGAAACAAGGAATGGAAAACCTGTTCAAAAAAGTCATGATAGAAAACTTCCCTAACATGATGAGTGAAAACATGAATCAAGTTCAGGAAACACAGAGGGTCCCAATGAAGATCAACCCAAACAGACCAACACCAAGGCACATTATTGTTAAAATGGGTAATTTCAAAGACAAAAAGAGAATCCTAAAAGCATCAAGAGAGAAACGACAAATAACATATGAAGGGGCTCCAAAAAGGCTTTCAAATGATTATTCAACAGAAACAATTCAAGCCAGAAGGGAATGGCAAAAAGTATTTCAAGTCATGGTAAACAAAGGCCTGCAACCAAGAATACTCTACTCAGCAAGGCTCTCATGCAAGATAGAAGGAGAAGTAAGGAGTTTCCCAGAAAAAAAAAAAAAAAAAGACTAAAAGAATACATCTCTACCAAAATAGCATTGCAAGAAATACTAAAGGGTTTGCTTTAAAAATAAATAAATAAATACAAAAATAAATAAAATGAAGAAACAGAGAAAGCCAAAGAGGAATACAGATACAAAGGGAGAAAATGGCAATGAATAAGTATCAATCAATAATAACCTTAAATGTAAATGGATTAAATGCACCAATCAAAAGACATAGGGTAGCCAAATGGATAGGAAAACATGAACCACATATATGCTATCTTCAAGAGACCTACCTCAGAACAAAAGATTGACACAGATTGACAGTGAAGAGAGGGAATTATATATATCAAGCAAATAGACACACACACACACACACACACAAAAGCCTGGAGTAGCAATACTTATTTCAGACAAAATAGATTTTACAATGAAGGCCATAAAAAGGGAACAATCCATCAAGAAGAAATAACTCTGATAAACATATATGCACCCAACATAGGAGCTCCAGAATATATAAGGAAAATTTTGGATGACCACAAGAAGGATATAGACAGCAACACACTAATAGTAGGGGATTTTAATACCCCAATATCAACAATGGACAGATCTTCCAAATAAAAAATCCCCAACGATGTTGTGGCTTTGAACAACACTCTAGAGGAAATGGACCTAACTGATGTAGACAGAGTCTTTTACCCCAAAGAAGCAAAATACACATTCTTTTCAAATGCACATGGATCATTCTCCAAGATAGACCACATGGTATGTCACAAGACAAGCCTCCACAAATACAGGGAAATGGAAATCATACACAGCATCTTCTCAGACCACAATGGCTTGAAACTAGAAACTAATCTTAGGGAAAAAAAAAAACAAAAATTCTCTAACTCAAGGAGACTGAATAACATGTTTTTAAGCAATGAATGGGTTAACAATGAGATCAAAGATGAAATCAAAAAGTTCCTGAAAACAAATGAAAATGAACACGCAACAGCCCAAAACCTATGGGACACAGCAAAAGCAGTGCTCAGAAAGAAATTTATAGCAATAGAGGCCTACCTAAAAAGGTCACAAGAAGTTTATAAAAACAAACTAATCACAAAGCTGCAAGAACTAGAGGAGCAACAACAAACAAAGCCCAGAATAAGTAGAAGGAAGGAAATCATCAAGATCAGAGCAGAACTAAATAACTCAGAGATTCAAACTACAATTCGAAGAATCAACAGGTCCAGGAGCTGATTCCTTGAAAAAATAAACAAAATTGACAAGCCTTTATCCAGACTCATCAAGAAAATGAGAGGGAGGACTCAATTAAACAGAATCAGAACTGACAGAGGAGAAATCAAAACTGATACCTCAGAAATACAAAAGATTGTAAGAAATTACTACAAACAACTATATGACAAAACATATGACAACCTGGATGAAATGGACACATTTCTGAAAAGGTATAATCTACCAAAACTGAACCCAGAAGAAGCAGAAAGCCTCAATAGGCCAATAACAACTAGTGAAATTCAAGAAGTCATCCAAAATCTCCCAAAGCACAAAAGCCCTGGACCAGATGGCTACACAGGTGAATTTTACCAAACATTTCAAGAAGAACTAACTCCTATCCTTCTCAACCTATACCAAAACATACAGGAAGAGGGAAGAGTCCTAAACTCTTCCTATGAGGCCAATATTAATCTAGTCCCAAAACCAGGGCAAGACACAACTAAGAAAGAAAGCTACAGGCCAATATCTTTGATGAACATAAATGCTAAGATTCTGAACAAAATATTGGCCAATCGGATTCAGCAGTACATTACAAAGATCATACACCTTGATCAAGTGGGTTTTGTCCCACAGATGCAAGGATGGTGCAACATTCATAAATCAATAAATGTAATACACCACATCAACAAATTGATAGATTAAAAACCATATGATCTTATCAATAGATGCAGAAAAGGCATTTGATAAAGTACAACAACCATTTATTATAAAAACCCTCAGCAAAATGTGAATAGAGGGAGCAAACCTCAACATCATAAAGGTCATCTATGAGAAACCTGAAGACAACATCATACTTAACAGATAAAAATTGAAAGATTTACCCAAGATCAGGAACGAGAGAAGGTTGTCCACTTTCTCCATTTCTATTCAACATTGTCTTGGAAGTTATGGCTATAGCCATCAGAGAAGAAAAAGTAATCAAAGGTATCCAAATTGGAAAGGAGGAAGTCAAACTATCATTATTTGCAGATGATATGATAGTGTACATACAAAACCCAGTAGGCTCCACCAAAAACTTAACCAAATAAGGAAAGTAGCAAAATAGCTGGATATAAAGTCAGTGTCCAGAAATCAGAAGCATTTTTGTATACCAATAAGGAAACAACAGAAATAGAAGTGAGAAAACAAATCCCATTTACCACAGTGACAAAAAAAATAAAGTACCTCGGAATAAACTTAACTAAGGAGGTAAAAGACCTGTACTCAGAAAACTACAGAACAATGAAGAAAGAAATCAAGGAAGATACAAATGAATGGAAGCATATACCATGTTCATGGAAGAGAAGAATTAACATCATTAAAATGTTCATAC
Source organism: Noctilio leporinus (assembly GCA_004026585.1). NCBI lineage: Eukaryota > Metazoa > Chordata > Mammalia > Chiroptera > Noctilionidae > Noctilio > Noctilio leporinus. Next base: position 10,803 of record PVIW01015225.1, on the reverse strand, counting down.
TACCGAAAGCAATCTGCAGATTTATTGCAATCCCATTTAAAATATCAATGTCAGACTTCACAGAAATAAAAAAAAAATAGTTCAAAAATTTATATGGGGCCAAAAACGCCCCTGAATAGCCACAGCAATCTTGAGAAATAAGAAGGTAGGAGGAATCAAAATACCGGACTTCAAAGAATTCTACAAGGCTACTGTCATCAAAACAGCCTGGTACTGGCATAAGAATAGACATATAGATGAACGGAACAGAACAGGGAGCCCAGAAATTAACCCAGAACTCTATGGTCAACTAATATTTGACAAAGGGGGATGGAACATCAAATGGAGTTAAAACAGTCTCTTCAACAAATGGTATTGGGAGAACTGGACAGCAACATGCAAAAAGATAAAACTAGAACACCAACTTACACCTTACACCAAAATAACCTCACAATGGATAAAAGATGTAAACATGAGCAGTTCCACCATAAAGGTCCTGGAGAAAAATATGGGCAGTAAACTCTGATATCCTATGCAGAAATATGTTTACTTATACTTCACGAAGGGCAATGGAAATAAAAGAACAAATCAACAAATGGGACTATATCAAATTGAAAAGTTTCTGTTCAGCTAAAGAAAACATCAGTAAAATTCAAAGGGAACCAACTTTATGGGAAAACATAATTGCCAATGATACCTCAGACAAGGGTCTGATCTCCAAAATATATAAAGAACTAATGGGACTAAACACCAGGGAGACAGACAGCCCAATTAAAAAATGGGCAAAGGACCTGAACAGACAACTCACTGAGGAAGATATACAAAGGGCCCAGAGGCATTTGAAAGAGTGCTCAACATCACTAGTCATCAGAAAGATGCAAATTAAAACCACAATAAGATACCACCTCACACCTGACAGAATGGCAATCATCAACAAATCAACAAACAACAAGTGTTGGTGAGGATGTGGGGCAAAGGGAATCCGTGTGCATTGGTGGTGGAAATGCAGGCTGGTGCAGCCACTGTGGAAAACAGTATGGGGTTTCCTTCAAAAACTAAAAATGGAACTGCCTTTTGATCCAGCAAATCCACTACTTGGACTGTACCTAAAGAATCCTGAAACACCAATTCATAAGAACCTATGTACACCTATGTTCATAGAAGCACTATTTACAATAGCCAAGTGCTGGAAACAGCCTAAGTGTCCATCAGTGGATGATTGGATCAAAAAATTTTGGTACATTTACACAATGGAATACTATACAGCAGAAAGAAAGAAGGAACTCCTGTCCTTTGCAACAATATGGATGGAACTGGGGAGTATTATGCTTAGTGAAATAAGCCGGTCAGTGAAGGGCAAATACCATATGATCTCACCCATTACAGGACAATATGAACAAAACTAACAACAAGCAAAACAGAACCAAATATATGAATACAGTGAATAGGCCTTCAGTGTTGAGGGGGAAGGTTGTTGTGGGGAGGAGGGAGGAAGAGGCAAGGAAGGGGAGCAGTTAAGACAAGAACCTAGTAAAAAGGAACCATGGACATGGACAACAGGTGGGATTGACTTTGGGACGGGTGGGTGGGCAGGGAGGGGGAAGGAGTGTAGCATAAAGGGGATGGATGTAATACAACAACAATAAAATTAAAAAAGAAAAAAATTATTTATCATTTTCATTGAGAAGGGCAGGGGAGAAGGAAGAAAGGGAGAGAAACATTAATGTATGTTTGCCTTTCACCTGTCTTCAGCTAAGGACCTGGTTGGAGAGCTGGCTTGCAACCTGGTTATGTGCCCTGACTGGAAAAGTTTTACTCTTAAACTTTTAATCTGGTAAAAATATTAATAAAGCAATTTATACAGCAAGTTTCAATATGAATATGACAATTCTCAATTTTAATAAACATTCGGGTTATATACATTCTAAAAGTGGTCCAAGTGGAATGTAAACACATTTAATCCTTTTTATCCTGTTCCAACAGTCACTGAATTAATAAGTGAAAAATACATCCAATTATACAGTAAAATGGGGTTAAATCCAGAAAGTTGTTATGGTACACAATTAAATGTATCAGTCTTATCAACTTTCAACTTTCAAAAACATAATCTATATTACCTGAAAGGATTGTTAGCAATACTACTTGGCAACACGTATTATGAACACAATGCATATTTATGAGAATATTATATTTTGTCTGTATTTTACATCCAATACTGAAAAATTTCCTAATAATAACTTGAAATATTTAAATTAACATATAAATTCTGCTGAGAGGTTGTGACCCCATCACATTTCAAAATGTCTATTGAGTTTAAGAACACAAAGGGCATCAATTAACTTAGCAAGTACTATTTCAGTAGAGTGAGTGGGCAGAAACCAGACTGAGTGGATTGAGGAATGAACTGAAAGAAAGAAGAAAAGGCAGTGCTTGTAAACAAATCTTGAGAAGCTGCCCAAGAAGGAGAAGATAGGGATAAAGTATGTACTACTAGCTAAATAAAGTAAGTTGATAAAAAATATTTAGTTTTTGATTCTTTATTCTTAATTCATTAATGATTGGAATATATTTCATTTTATATGGGAAGATGAAATTCTGTCACAATATATTTATCTATTTACCATTTGATAAACATTTGTTTTTCTCTTGGTTTTCTGGTGATTATTAATAACTGTTACAAGTATTTGCTTACATGATTTTGTATAGGAAGAGAGTAAGTAAAAATGCCAAAGCCTGCTACTGTATCAAGGTTCCACTCTGCTTTTTGAAAATAAAATGCTCCTCGGATAGTTTCAAGCCTTTGGTTAATTTTCTAGAGTTACTTAAAGTCAGCTTTGTCAGTTTTTCTGCAAGTGTACTTTGTGAGTTTATGGAAAATTGATCTTACAAAGTCTAACCCATTTTTGTTCATTATCTGTTCTTTGAATTGCTGCCATTTATTAGTTTCCAGAATTCTGAAATTGTTTATTTTGTTTTTTTTTGTGTGTGTGTGTGAGTTTATTTTTAATTTTTTAAAATTGTTGCTCTATTACAGTTGTCCCACTTTTTCCCCATTGGTGGGGCAGGGGACTTTATTGATTTATTTGTTTATTTATTTATTTATATTGCCAGTTCTCTTATTGGTTTTCTGGAGGAATTTTTGTATGTTTTTATTTCACTATTTTTACCTTAACCTCTATTTCTTTAAATATTTTTTCTGCCCCTGGCCTTTTTCTACTGGTAGACACACATATATTAGACTGTTGCATATTTCCATATATATCTCTAAGGCACATTCATATTTTTACAGTGTTTTTTTTCTCTGTGTGGTTTAACTTCAATAGTTTCTATTGTCATGTCTTTAGGTTCCATCACTTTTTTGGCAGTGTCTTTTCTATCTTAAATCTGTAAACCAAAAATTAATTTAGACTTTAATAAAGAATAATTTGAAAGAACATAAGCATCCCTATGTTCATTGTGACATTATTTAGAATCACCAAGATATGGAAGCAATCCAAGTGCCTATTAGTAGTTGAGTGGATAAAACAATTAATGGGACATTTACACAATGGAATACTCCTCAGCCCTAAAAAAAGAAGTAAATTTTACTCTTTGTGCCAGTGTGGATAGACCTGGAAAACATTATGCTAAGTGAAATAAGCAAGTCAGAGACAAATACCATATGATTTCACTCATATGTGGAATCTAATGAATAAACTGAACTATCAAAGAAAATAAAGATAGACTCATGGGTGGACAGCAGGGATAGCTAAGAGATGGGGGAGGTTAGGGGGTGTAGGGATTAAGCATAGCATAAAAAGGACTCATGGACATGGACAACAATGTGATGATTGTGGGTTGGAAGGGGGTATAAGGGGACTACATGGAAAAATATAATAAAAAAGAATATAAAACATTTATTTGAGCAATAGAAGCTGAAGCCTGGGAGACACAGATTAAGGTATCAACCTAAATTGTGATCTGGAGAAAAGGAAAAAAAAAAAAAAAAAAAAAAAGCAGGGTTTACACAGGCAAAAACCACAAAATGTAATTCTTTAATGCAAATGCAAGATTGGTAGTTAGGTTAACAGGTCTTGGTTAGTTCCAACATGCAAACAAAGGTGACAAACACTTCTAGGAATTCAAGTCCATATGTGTCCATGAAGCAGTTGTTCCATGGTATTTATAGCTCAGCCTTGAAAATAATTTAGAAACAGGTTTAGTAACACCAACAATTTTGAAAACTGAGGCTCAAAATATGCATTGGACCCACTTCTGATTTTAAATTATATTCTATTTACAATAATTCCATGCAGTGATTTTTTTTTTTTTTTTTTTTGTTCTAAATGTTGTATTTAGAGGCTCTGGAAATTCAATTTATTTATTTTAATATCTCATTTCTTTAATTATTATATTTGTGCTTTCCTCTAAGTACTCATACATTATTGTAATAGCTACTTTAATCCAATTTTCTGCTGTTTTCATCATCTGTTTCTATTTGGGTTTGTTTCTATTTGTTTTTTTCCAGTTATGAATATAACTTCTTAGCATACCTGGGAATTTTTTAATTGTATACTAGACATTGTAATTTTATGCTTCTCCAGACTTGCTTGATTCTTCAGAGGCTGGTGTTTAGGGCTCCTCTCATCGTATTTATAAGTAAACTTTACTCTTAAAGTATTCTATACCTACTCCTAAAGCTTATTCTTTCTGGGGTCTCTACTTAATGCTCTAGGTTTTCAACATAGTGTCTCCATTCTTCCTGGTTGGAACTTAGAAGATTCCATGTCCTATATTAACATTAGGAATTTTAAAGTGTTTTGGTCTCCAGGATGTGTTTTGTTTTTGTATTCTTTAAGTTTTATGCTATACATGCACAACTTAATATTTAGTAGAAAACTCGTGACCTCTATGCAGAAATATGCAGTTCTTGTTCTTTATATCTCCTTCCTCTCTAGCTACTCTGTTTTTTCTAGATGTTCTATCCTCCCCAAGTCCTGATTTTTACTTCCTTAAGCAAAGATCAGCAAGACCACTATTCTTGCTTCATTTCTCCATCCCTTGTCTGTGGTCCAGACATGCCACCAGGCCTAAAGCTACAGATAGTGGTCTTAATGTTTAGTTCATCTTCCTTATTTTAGGTATCACAGTTTTAAACTTACTGTTGCCCACTGGCTGGAAACAGCTGGGATGCATACTGTATTTTGATCAGTTTTCTAGTTTCCCACAAGGACAGAAAGTCTAATATCAGTTCATCTGTCACAGCCAGTACAAAATAGAAGCCTCATTGTTATTGACTTATTTCTTTCTGAATGGCCACATGTATCTCTCTATTTTTGAGATTTAGTAACTTCTTTCAGAAAAGTTCTCACCCTGAATGTTCTGTACCATTTATCCCCTGAGATACAATATATCCTTTTCATCTGCATATTCAGGCCTTTCTTAGACCTTTTATTTCTTGCTTTGTTCTTCAGAAACACCAGTTCTGCGTGAGTTGGAAATCTTTGGTTTTCAGGTATTGCTTTTAATATTTTAAAATATATTTTGCCCTTTGCTTTTGTTTAGTGTAATTTATCCATGCATTTCCATTAAGATCTTCTATATTTTAAATAATTTATGTATAATTATGTTGTTTCTAACATGATCTTATATCTATAACCTTTAGATGTTTCCTTTCCATTTATTTTTTGCACTGTACTAGCTTTGTAATCCATCATATAATTAAGTTATGAACCTTCATATTATTATTGGAGTTCTACTTTTATTATACAATTTATGCCACTTGTGATTTTTTGACATTGCAAGAGAATAATTATTTAGCTTGTCTTCTGATTCCTTGGATATTTTTTTCTGATGTGTGGTGTTTCCTGGCCTTTTGTTTGGGTCTAATTCTTTCTTTTAATTAAAGGTAACTTTTTAATATTTATTTGGATACTTTAATGTTTATTTCTTTAAGAATGTTACTTATTTTTTTAGTGGGGTCAGCTATATTTTGAGGATGGGGCAGAAATAATGATGTGAAAATGCCAGTATCTTTGATATATTTCCTAGGCCAACTTCCCATCACAAATGTTTGTCCTTTTTCCCAAGTAGCATGTTTTCTCTCAATTACTGGCATTCAGGAGAAGCTGCACGCTGTCTGTTTTGTGCTGTAGTGATTAATGTTTCCTTTCTGTCATTTACTCTATTTCACCTCTGGCAATCCCAGTTGGATATAAGATTAGATCGTAGACAAACCTGTTTTATCTGTATGGTTCCTTCAAGTTCATACCCCATGCCATTCTGTAGTGACAACCTGAGTTTCTGGAGAGGTATTCTCTATTTCTCTAGTTATCTGCCCATCCTTCTAAATCTAATTACTCAAAAACAATTGTTGAATATAACACTAAGGATAGCAATAATTATTTTGGAGGAACTCTGAGTCCTTCTCAAGGTATAAAGAGGTACATTATGTCTGAATCTTCTCCCTTATTTTGCTTTATATTTTTAACATTTTGTAGACAAGTTTCAAAATTTCTGGATTGAAGTTGTAATCATTTCCTCATAGCTTTGAGGACAAAAAAATGGCTGACTTAGACAAGGTCACAAAACAAACAGAAATAAAACAAATGAGAAATCAGAACTTCAGTTTTTCGGCATCCCAGTCACAGTAGTAGTTTATGTCAAAGACATTATATGTAGAGAATGGTAGAAAGGGTTTCTCAGAAAGTGCAATTGACCTACTTATGACTCTAAAATTCATGGACATTTTGAGAGACATTAACTGGCAAGTAACTTTATGCATTTTTTAACTTAATTGAGAAATATGTAGATGACTAAGCTTATCACTAACTTCTTTGCCTTCCTTTTAGCTTAAGATTGATCCATGAAGATCAATTTGGTAATTTTTCCTTTCATGGTCATTTAGCAATTTTATCCATTATGCATATGATGAAAGAGACATTTAGATAGATTGAATAATTTGTTCAAGTATATACAGAAGCAGATTAAGTCTAGTTCTGTCTGAATCCCAAACCTTGATTATCCTTTATTGCATTACATATTACATGCTTATTTTCTTTTATTTCTTATAATATATTATGAACTTTTTTACTCTAGGGATTTGAAAGTACTACTATTCATACTCAGACCTGAAAGTTGATCAAGATTTGTGTGTAGTCAGTATTTACAGATGTATCAATAAGACTGTTCCAATATTTTTATTTGTAAAAAAAAATTTAGATACCTACAACTGAAAATAAACAAATTTTCTTTGAGAATAGAGAAATTCATAAAAACATAAGTAGATTAGAAATTATCAAGATTATATGTAGGGGAAATGGGGAGTGATTGCTTAATAGTTATAGTTTCTGCTTAGAGTGATGAAAAAGTTTTGGAAGTGAATAATGAGACAGCTGCATAATATTATCAATATAATTAATGCCAATGAATTGTTCACTTTAAATGGCTCAAATGGCAAACTTTGTTATGTATATTTAATGACAGTTTTTAAAAAACCTATAAAGGACAGACACACAGCTTTAATTCATATAGTCATCATGGCACCTGCATTTGTAGAGTCATTTTTGGAAATGCTCCAAATTACCTTTCATAGCCTAGAGACTATAAGGGAAAGTATTTTACAAACACAGCTATCCTAATAAACATTATATATTATCATATTTTTATAATTAAAGAAAATTATAATAACTATAATGATATTATTCATGTAAAGGGTCTTTTGACTAATATTACCCAATGTGTTTATTTTCTACCAAAGTCAAATTATTGACAGAATTTTTGAGATGGTAAGATAATCATAATGAGAAGAGCATTAACAATTAGGCATAGCTTAAACTTGCAGTCACTTTGTAGTTCTCCCTCCTTGACATCTTATGCTATACTTACATTGAAATTTTTACAGTTCCCTATAGATGGTTCATCTTTTCTATTATGTGTGGAATTTATTAGACTCCATATTATCAGATTTAAACATTTTAACTCAAAGAAGTATTTCATGATTCCTAAAAATTAGGTTTGGCACTTTCTGCTATTTTTTAATCTCAATGTTCCCAATAACTCTCAATTAAAGTACCTGACCAACGTATTCATCACTATTGATAATTATCGGTATAGTACCTATTATCTTGGCAAGACTGTGTGTTCCACAAAGATAAGGATGGAACTTTGTTCACTACTCTTTTTCTTTATTTTTCAATTTTACAGCCATTATTCTCTTCATCCAGAAAGACATCTTGTTTTTACTCTCAGTGTTGCTGCATACCTAACTTACTGATTTTACCTGGTCATTCATGTTCAGCTCAACAGTATCTACAGAATTCTTTTCTGATGATTTCAAATACATCCTTATCCTGTGATTACTTCTACATCCTGTTTTCTTCAATTAACTTAGTGTTACTTTTATTTCTAATTAATCTACCCATGTGCTTTCTATTGTCTCTTTGTCAGGTTATTGTAATCTCAGTAACAGGAGACACTATATAAGTTTTATTAGACATTACATGTATAACACCTGTCCTAGAAATAAGCACGTAGTTGACACTCCACAGTCATGTATAGACATACATAGGGTTCTTTTTAGAATAAGATGGGCATAAATAATAAATAAAAGTAAATAGCATTATGTAAAAAGCTATATAGATAACATTTTTTCTTTTGCTGACATGGCTGAATGGTTTCTTTAGACTAACAATAGTTCTTATTTTTGTTTAGTACATGGCCAAACAATGGTCCTCTGATGAAAAATTTTACTATGGACAGTTTTTTAAAATGGTACTTTAAAATGGTTGAAATGTAGAGCTGAACATCCTTCCACATTTTCTAAAGGCTGACAACTCCCTGTAATTACTAGAGCAATAAATGGACATTCTTTCTAGTAAATAAATATTCTGGAGAGATGATTATATATTCATTAATGCTTTTTAGTTGCTGTTGCTTTGCATTTCAAAAGTCATTAAGTTTTGCTTGAATATTGATTTTTGATTATGTACCTCTTGCAAAATTTTTACCAATGACCTTGAGATTTTCTTGCTTAAAGCAAAGAAAGCTCTAAAAACTAAACTATATTCTATTTAGGGTGTCTACTTTAGTAAGTGGCAATACACCTATGAAGTGGAATCCTGTTTCAATAGAGTGGAGATAGGTTTCAGGAAGTAGAGATAAAATGTTTCATCTCTTCAACAATTTCTCAGATTCCGTAAGAGTGTTTTCTAAACTTTACAAATTTATTCCTATATTCAGCCAAGTTGAAGAGTCACTACTGTATAAGATTTGTATGCATTTTACCCATCTCTCTACTCAGGTATGAACTAGATTTTAAGTATTTGCTATATTAGAATTGGGGGGAGGGGGAGGCAAAGAAGAGGAGCAGTTTAGTCAAGGAACTAGCATGAAAGAACCATGGATATGGACAATAAGTTGGATTGACTTTTGGGGGGAGTGGTTGGTGGGGGAGGGGACAGAGGAGAAGAAAAAGGGGATGGATGTAATACAACAACAATAAACTTTTTAAAAAAGTAACATCATAATTATATTCCTAAAAAAACAAAATTAAATTTTAAAAATCTTATTATTTTTAAAGAAAGAGGAAGGGAGAGATGCACAGAGGGAGAGAGACCTCAACATATGGTTGCCTTTCACCTGCCTCCAGCTACAGACCTGCCTGGAGACCTGGCTTGCAACCTAGTTATGTGCCCTGGCTGGGAATTGAACCGGTAACCTTAGGGTCCACAGGCCAGCACCTTATCCACTGTGCCACCAGCCAGGGTGCTATATTAGAATTTAATAGAAGTTAAAAACAAGATAATACAATTTTGGTTCTTCCAAAACAATAAGAAGGATTACATGTACCTCAAAACAAAAGAAGTGCTGGGTAGAGTAATCAAGACTGTAGGTCCTTGCTGTTAATCACTTTGAATACTTCTTGAAAGTCCCTTCTCACTTTCAAAGTTTCCTTTTAGAAATCAGATGACAGTTTTATGGAAACAATTTTGTAGGTAACACTCTTCTTTTCTCTTACTGCTTTTAAGATTCTCTCCTTATTTTTAACTTTTTAGGTAGGCCTGTATTTCCTACCTAAAAGGCCCTCTGAGCACTGCCTTTGCTATGTTTCATAGGTTTTGGGCTGTTGTGTTTTCATTGTCATTTGTTTCCAGGAACTTTTTGATTTCATCTTTGATGTCATTGTTAACTCATTCATTACTTAAAAGCATGTTATTCAGTCTCCATGAGTTGGAGTATTTTTGTTTTTTTCCCTTGAATTTGGTTTCTAGTTTGAAACCATTGTGATCTGAGAAGATGCGTTGCATGATTTTAATTTTCCTGTATTTGTGGAGGCTTGTCTTGTGACATACCATGTGGTCTATCTTGGAGAATGATCCATGTGCATTTGAAAATAATGTGTATTTTGCTTCTTTGGGGTAAAAGCCTCTGTATACATCAGTTAGGTCCATTTCCTCTAGAGTGTTGTTTAATGCCACAACATCTTTAGTGATTTTTTGTGTGAAAGATTTGTCTATTGTATAGTGGGGTGTTAAAATCCCCTACTATTAGTGTGTTGCTGTCTGTGTCTTTCTTAAAGTCTTCCAAGATTTTCCTTATATATTTTGGAGCTCCTATGTTGGGTGCGTATATGTTTATCAGAGTTCTTTCTTCTTGATGGATTGTTCCCTTAAGTATTATGAAATGTCCATCTTTGTCCCTTTTTATGGCCTTCATTGTAAAATCTATTTTATCTGAAATCAGTATTGCTACTCCAGCTTTTTTTTCATTTCCATTTGCTTGATATATAGTTTTCCATCCCTTCACTCTCAATCTGTGTTGATCTTTTGTTCTGAGGTGGGTCTC
>PVIW01015224.1:0-20556 GCA_004026585.1 Noctilio leporinus | reverse complement strand
AGTATGGGGTTTCCTTAAAAAACTAAAAATGGAACTGCCTTTTGATCCAGCAATTCCACTACTTGGACTATACCCAAAGAATCCTGAAACACCAATTCATAAGAACCTATGTACACCTATGTTCATAGCGGCACTATTTACAATAGCCAAGTGCTGGAAACAGCCTAAGTGCCCATCAGTGGATGATTGGATCAAAAAAGTTTGGTACATTTACACAATGGAATTCTGTATAGCAGAAAGAAGGAACTTGTACCCTTTGCAACAACATGGATGGAACTGGAGAGTATTATGCTGAGTGAAATAAGCCAGTCAGTGAAGGACAAATATCATATGATCTCACCCATTACAGGACAATAATGAACAAAACTAACAACTAGCAAAACAGAACCAAATATATGAATACAGTGAATAGGCCTTCAGTTGTCAGGGGGAAAGGGGTTGAGGGGTGGGGTGAGGCAGAGGCAAGGAAGGGGAACAGCTGAGACAAGAACCTAGTATAAAGGAACCATGTACATGGACAACAGGTGAGATTGACTTTGGGGGGAATGGGTGGGTGGGGAGGGGGACAGAGGAGAGCAAAAAGGGGATGGATGTAATACAACAACAATTTAAAAAATAAGATAAAAAAATAAAATTGATCTAGTAATAATAGGAAGAGGGAGAAAAAGAAAAGCAGACAAAAACGTTATCCCTTTGCCCCTTAAATTAAAATTCATGTTTCTTCCATATGAAAAAAAAAAAAAAAGAAAACATGATCCACATATATGCTGTCTTCAAGAGACCCACCTAAGAACAAAAAGTCAACACAGACTGAAAGTGAAAGAATGGAAAAATATATTTCAAGCAAATGGACATGAAAAAAAGGCTGGGGTAGCAATACTTATATCAGACAAAATAGATTTTACAATGAAGGCCATAAAAAGAGACAAAGAAGGACATTTCATGATACTTAAGGGAACAATCCATCAAGAAGATATAACCCTTGTAATCATATATGCACTCAAATATACAAGGAAAATCTTGGAGGACCTCAAGGATATCAACAGCAACATACTAATAGTAGGGGATTTTAATACCCCTTTATCAACAATGGACAGATCTTCCAAACAAAAAAAAACACCAAGAATATTGTAGCATTGCACAACACTCTAGGTGAAATGGACTTAACTGATATATACAGAACTTTTCATCCCAGAGAAGCAAAATACACATTCTTTTCTAATGCACATGGAACTTTCTCAAAGATATACCACATGATAGGACACAAGATAAGCCTCCACAAATTCAAGAAAACTGAAATCATACCAAGCATCTTCTCAGATCACAATGGATTGAAACCAGAAACCAACCTCAAGGGAAAAAACCAAAAACACTCTAACTCATGGAGACTGAATAACACGCTATTAAGTACTGAATGGGTTAACAATGAGATCAAAGAAGAAATCAAAAAGTTTCTGGAAAAAAATGAAAATGAATATGCAATAGCCCAAAACCTATGGGACACAGTGAAGGCAGTCCTCAAAGGAAAGTTCATAGCAATACAGGCCTACCTAAAAAGGTTAGAAGCAGCTCATATAAACAACCTAATCATAACCTACAAGAATGAGAGGAGGAACAACAAACAAAGCCCAGGGCAAGCAGAAGGAAGGAAATAATCAAGGTCAAAGCAGAATTAAACAACAGAGACTAAAAGTACAATTCAAAGGATCATTAAACCAGAAGCTGGTTCTTTGAAAAGATAAACAAAATTGACAAGCCTTTAACCAGACTCATCAAGAAAAAGAAGGAGGACCCAAATAAACAAAATCAGAAATGACAGAGTAGAAATCACAGAAATACAAAGGATTGTAAGAAGTTAACTACATACAACTATATGACAAGAAATTTGACAACCAAGGTGAAATAGATAAATTTCTGGAAATGTGTAATCTATCAAAACTTTATCCAGAAGAAGCAGAAAGCCTAAATAGATAACAACTAGTGAAATTGAAATAGTAATAAAAAATACTCCCAGCGCACAAGAGCTCCAGACAGGATGGCTACCCAGGCGAATTTTACCAAACATTTAGAGAGGAACTAACCCCTATCCTTCTCAACCTATTCCAAAAAATTCAAAAAGAGGAAAAACTCCCAAACTCTTTCTATGAGGCCAGTATTATTCTAATACCCAAACCAGGTCACAACACAACAAAGAAAGAAAACTACAGGCCAATATCTCTGATGAAAATAGATGCTAAAATTCTCAACAAAATACTGGCAAATTGGATCTAGCAATATACCTAATTAAAAAATCACACACCATGACCAAGTGGGATTTATCCCAGGGATGCAAGGACAGTACAATATTCACAAATCAATAAACTTAATACACCACATAAACAAATTGAAAGACAAAAACCATATGATCATATCAATAGATGCCAAAAAAGCATTTGATAAAGTACATCACCCTTTTATGATAAAAATGCTCAATAATATGAAAATAGAGAGAACATATCTCAACATAAGAAAGGCCATATACGAGAAAAACTGCAGCCAACATCATACTCAATGGGCAAAACTGAAAGCTTTTCCCTTGAGATCAGGAACAAGGCAAGGGTGTCGGCTCTCTCCACTTCTATTCAACATAGCATTGGAAGTTCTAGCCACAGTGATCAAGTAAGAAAAAGTCATCAAAGACATCCAAATTGGAAAGGAGGAAGTAAAACTGTCATTATTTGCAGAACATCATAGTGTACATACAAAACCCTATAGACTCCAACAAAAAGCTACTCAACCCAATACGTGAATTTGGTAAATACAAAACCCCATAGACTCCAACAAAAAGCTACTCAACCCAATACGTGAATTTGGTAAAATAGTTGGATACAAAGTCAACATCCAGTAATCAAAGGCATTTTTATACACCAACAATATGAAACATCAGAGGAAGAAACTAGAAAACAAATCCCATTTACTATAGCGACAAGAAAAATAAAGTACCTAGGAATAAATTTAACCAAGGAGATAAAAGACCTGTATTTGGAAAACTGTGGAACACTGAAGAAAGAAATTAAGGTAGATACAAATAAATGGAAGCATATACCATGTTCTCCATGGGAAAAATTAACATCATAAAAATGTCCATACTACCGAAAGCAATCTATAGAATCAATGTAATCCCTATTAAAATACCATCATCATATTTCACAGACTTAGAACAAATACCTAAAAAATTTACATGGAGTCAAAAATGTCGCCAAACAGCTACAGCAATCTTGAGATAAAAGAATGAAGTAGGAGTAATCACAATACCAGATTTCAAACTATATTACAAGTCATAGTAATCAAAACAGCCTGGTACTGGCACAAGAACAGGCATACAGATCAATGGGACAGAGTATAGAGCCCAGAAATAAACCCAGGACTCTACGGAATATTCAACAAAGAGGGAAGGAACATAAAATGAAGTGCAAATAGCCTCTTTAACAAATGGTGTTGGGAGAATTAAATAGGCACATACAAAAAAATAAAACTAGACCACCATCTTACACCATACACCAGAATAAACTCAAGATGGATAAAAGACTTAAACATAAGCTGTGCCACCATAAAAGTCCTAGAGGAAAACATAGGCAAAAAATTGCAGACATCCCACGCAGCAATATTTTCACCCATCTCTCTCCCAAGGGAAATAAAAGAACAAATAAACAAATGAGGCTACATCAAACTGTAAAGTTTCTGGTCAGCTAAAGAAAATATAAACAAAATGAAAAGGGAACCAACCGTATGGGAAAACGTATTTGCCAATGATACCTCAGACAAGGGTTTGATTTCCAAAACAGTATATAAAGAAATAATACGACTCAACACCAGGGAGATAGACAACCCAATTAAAAAATGGGCAAAGGACCCAAACAGATATTTCTTCAAGGAAGACATACAAAGGGCCCATAGGCATATGAAAGAATACTCAACATCACTAGCCATCACAGAGATGCAAATTAAAACCACAATGAGATAGCACCTCACACCTGTCAGAATGACCATCATCAACAAATGAACAAACAACAAATGCTGGTAAGAATGTGGAGAAAAGGGAACCCTAATGCATTGCTGGTGGGAATGCAGACTGGTGCAGCTACCATGGAAGACAGTGTGGAATTTCCTCAAAAAACTAAAAATAGAGTTGCCTTATGACCCAGTGATTCCACTGTTAGGATTATACCCAAAGAACCCTGAAACACCAATTCAGAAGAACCTATGCATCTTGTTCACAGCAGTGCTATTTACATTAGCCAAGCACTGAAAATAACTAGTGTCCTCCAGTGGATGAATCGCTCAAAAACTGTGGTACATTTACACAATGGAGTTCTATGCAGCAGAAAGAAAGAAGGAACTTCTACCATTTACAATAGCATGGATGGAACTGGAGAGTATCATGCTTTGTGAAATAAGACAGGCAGCATAGGACAAATACCGTATGTTCTCCTTAACATAGGAGACAAATGAACAATATAAACAGACGAGCAGAATGGAACAAGAGACATGGGGGGAAAAAGGAGCACAATGATGGTGACTGGGGGTGAGGGGGAGAAGGGGAAAGTGGGGGAAGGGTTCAGTTAAGGAGCTAGTGTGATGGACCCTTGGACGTGGACAACGTGGTGGAAATTGACTGCGGGAGAGGGGGTGGGGAGAGTGGGGCTGGGGAGAGCAACGGGAGAAAAATGAAACAATTGGAATACAATAATAATAAAATTAAATTAATTTTTATGCAAAAAATAAAGAAAAACTAAGTAAACAACCAGATTAGGACAGAGTCATAGGCATGGTGATCATTTGGAGGGTTACCAGCTGGCAGGGGGAAGGGGGAAAAATGAGGAAATGATACAAAGATTAAGAAGTATAATTGGTAGGTACAAAATAGACAGAGGGATGTTAAGAATAGTATGAGAAAGGGAAAAGCCAAAGAACATACAGACATGAACTACTGGGGTTGGGACTGCTAGAGGGGAGAGGGATACTGGGTGCAGGGGAGCAAAGGGGAAAAAATTAGGACTGTAACAGCATAATCAATAAAATATATTTTAAATAATTTTCTAAAAAGCACCGATCAATTTCTCGCACATCGACGTTTCTTTCCCTCCCATTCTCCCTCCCTTGCCCTCCCTATAAAAAAAGGAGGAAAAATTTAAAAGAAATCACACATGCTCAAAATAAATGGCAAATCTGTATTTTGAATCCATATTTCTCTAACTACAAAACCATTTCTCTTTAAATTTTGCTTTTTGCCTCAGAAGCTCATATTTTATTACATTTAGTGAAACCTGAGTACAGATAATTCATTTAAACAAACACAACTTCTACTAGACTGGTAGATTCAAAAGACTGATAATACTCTACATTAGTAAAATAAACACCTTCATTGAATGTTGCATGTTGGTAAAAATTTAAACAGGGTAATTGATAAATATGTATAAGCAAGTTAAACTAGGAAAGCTTCATTTTCAACCATATTGCTGAGTACATTCAGGCAAACAGTGCAGTCAAAAAATTCAGTTTATAATTTGGTGACATGAAAAGTTGTTTGTTGTATTTTGTTAGATGAAGAGATCGATTACAAAACAGTGTTGCAGTATGATTCTATTTAGAATGAGAAAATTCTATATGCCTATGGCCATGTTTCAATTCACAGAAAAACAGATGAAAAGATTTGGAATAAAATGTGCAAATAAGCTGTTTCTAGGTGAACTTTAAGCTTTTCTATATTCTCTAAATTTCTGAATTAAGAATTTACTAATTTTACAGTCAGAAAAAATAACAGAGCTAATCCCTCCCTCTTTGAGAGCAGATAAAATAATAGAAGATTTGTGTACAACATGTACTGTTGTAATGGTTTGATTTTTGGCTAAAGAAACCTGAACTTTCTTCCTAGATGTGAAGCCTTTCAGATGAGTGTCTCAAATACTACTTTAAAAGTCCTAAATCTTGAATTCTAAGATTTTATACACAATGGATCCCTTATACTGGTTGCCCCTCACTTACCTAGGCTCAAATCTCTTGTGACAATCTCTATACAAACCATTGCCCCAACAAGAAATCACATTGGCCTTGGAAATTAATTAAATAATAATTAAACCCTGCACATAGGAGAAATGGGACTTGGGCCTGATGTGACTATGCAGAAATTCAGGTCATTCCTTTGGTCATCAGGCAGAAAAAGATGCTGAGAAAGTAATCTGAAGGATCAGAATAATGACAGTTTAGAAATAATACAGCAGAGATGCCCATTTCCACCTTTAGGAATCTTAAACCAGTCCTTCAGAAAGTTCCCTAAGTGGCCTAACGAGTCACATTCCCCAATGAGTCACAGTGAAGAAAGTAAGGTACTCCAGAATGCAGATTTTGAATTGGTAAAGGGAAAACAGCTATTGTAATCAGGGAGACCTAAATGATTATTTAAGTGTGTATAGGTCTTACATCACACACTCTTGAATAAATTCCTCTGAGTCATTTACACTCCACTCAGTCATAATCCAGAGTCCAAGACCCCTGAATAGACAGGAACCCATGTCCCCATGAGGTCCTGGAAGGAAGGGGATGTAAAGTTTGGTGAAAATGTTGGAGCTAAATAGCTAATAAAAGAAATTGCCCAGGAAAGTTATTAATTAAATAAATTACAAAATATCCATGTACAGAATACTAAGACAAATGCAAAGTTGTAGAAAATAATAAAAGATATAGAATATTTTTAGCGTATAATATCAAAATATTTTTAAAATAAGGTGACAGAAGGACTCCAGAGTTAAACACCTATTTCAGTTCCCCATTGCAGTGTACTCACCTCACTAGTTTGTGGCTTCATACAAAAAGCATTATTTACCTCATTATTCTGGGAGGAGGAGAAAAAAGGGCAGTAGGAAACCCGGGAATACTGATCCTAACAAAGCAGAGAACCTAAAATTGGTGCCTGGGCAGGGGACACTAATTCCATTTACACCCACCTCTGCGTTAAGCAGGCGGCTGGGCACTGGAGGGGGGTGGGTACCATGAAGAAGGCAGCTCAGGCTAGGCTTCAGGGTAGGGGTTGACATAGGCATCCTCATTTTCAGGGACAGATACACTGTCAAGGGGATCTTCAGCAGAACCTCAGTTCCAAAGCTTAAACCCAGAACTGCAGAAATGAAGCACCACCCCTGGTGACACAACCAAAACTGACCGATCAGAGTTAAAGCCTCTTGCATGGCACTAGGTAAGGACAGCATTGTCTTACAAGGGACAGTCTCAAACTCCACAGTGCCACGTAGCCCACATGACAGCCCACCATGGTCATTCAAAAAGTCCCCCATCGTGGGGCACACACACAAAACTCTCATGCACCCTCCCGGCCTCATCACCACGCACATACAAATGCTTACACTCACTGAAACTCCATACACATCCCTGTCTGCGCCACTGGGCTGCGGGGCCCAGACTCCTAGGTTACCACTAGGAGCGCGAGGAATTTGAGGGCTTCTGGAGGGGAACCAGAAATGAACGGAGATCAAAGTTCTCTTCCAAAGCATTCCAGGGGCGGTGGGAAATGTAGTTCAAAGCCGAAAAGGCAGGATGTGCAGGAGGCGTGCTGAGGAAGCTACGGTGCACAAGCCGCGGAGACTCGCGGGCTGCAGAGCCGGCGCGGAGTACGCAGGCGCGCACGCGAGGCTCAGGGCCGAGGTGAGGCTGGTGGTCCTCCGGGCTGGGAGGAGGGGCGATGGCGGGCCCTGGGGTAATGTTGAGGAGGAGCGCGGGAACCTGAGCTGGAGAAAGCAAGAAAGCAGGAGGGAACCTGGGCTGAGAAAGCTGGTGAGGAAAGCGAGGGTCCTGGCCAGAGAAAGCGAGGAGGGGAGCTAGAACCAGGCAGAGGAAGGAATCGGGAGCTCGGGAGCCAAGGCCGGTAATGGGCGGGAGGCAGCAGGGACTCGGACTCGCGGCGTTCCCAGCTGGAGCGGGCGGAAGAAGGAACTAGAAACCCTAGGTGGGTCTGAGTTCTGTATAGGCAGAACCCTTTCCCCCCCTCACCCCATCCCCAGAGCGTGAGGACACCCCAGCTCTCCGAGCTCGGCCTGGCCGGGCGCACAGAGCGTTCCGTTTGTTTAGCTTTCTGTGTATCCCTGTGTGCTTGCCCTTGTCCGTGTTTGGGCACTTACTACTCCGTGTGACGTTGTGATTGGTTGTGAAAGTGATAGGGCCTCTGCGTGTGTCTGATTTTTTAAATAGGTGCTTGTCGATTTGTGTTTTGAGACTGCGACTTTGGAGGGGCAACAGTGAGGGGTTTGTGCGTGAAATTTCGCTACTTAGTGAAGTAGTTATGGGCTCCTTGTGCCTGTGGGGCTGTGATTGTGTAGTGAGTGCTGTAAGTGTCCGCATGTCGAATTTTTGAAGTATTTTGTGTGCACAGGTCACAGCGACTAATTTGATTGTGGCTCATTGTGTAATTGAGATGGAGCGCTTGAGAATTGGATGCAAGATTAGTAAAATATGTATTGTTTAGAATATCCGATATTGGTTATTTTAAATGACTTGCAACTAGACAAGTAAAGTAAAGGTTTTAAACTTGGACAGAATGGGTTAATAATTTTTAGATGGTAGGATAATATATTGGGGAACCCCATATCGCCTAATGACCAATAGGTTGAAATGAGTAGAAGTAGCTACTCAGAATTTCTATTTGGGTGGTTTCTTTTCTGCTGCTGAATAAATTCCTGAGATTTAATAATTTCTTCAATCATTCAGAAAATAATAAAAAAATCAGTTGGATATTTAAACAAAATAAATATTCATTGTATAAATCAATTCTTCAAACTTGTTTTAAAAGAAGAAAACTTTCCCTCCTGCTGGAAGCCTGCAATTTCTTCTCTAATTGCTCACCCTCTGTTTTGTTTCCCCTTTATCTCCTCTAGGTGGGTAGTCTACAGCTAGAATGTATTGGGAGCTGGAAAATGGAAGAGAAGTCAGGGATATGCAGAGGCTAACATGACTGATACCGTTATAATTTCGTGTAAGTCATCTCTTATTTTCTGAGAGAATCCACTCCTGGGGATTTCCAGATACACTTTTATTCTCATGAGCACAGTCACTTCTCCAACTGGCTCCCCAGTACTACCTCTGGATATGCAGCGGCCCTTCTGGTCTGGTGAGTCTTGCCTCTCGAGTCAGTCCTCTTGGACAAGAGGATGCAAGCCAGCCCAGGCAGGCTCCATCCATTGTTCCCCATCTAGAGCTCAGGTGAGAATTATCCACTAAAGTCATTTTGCCCTTCCAAATCATGGAAATGTGAAACTTGACCACAAATTCTCTCATCACTTTGGTTCTCAGGGCATCAGGGTGTGAAGGGCCCTTTGTATGTTATAAGGAAGGGAGAATCACCCTCTTTTCTCCCCACTGGAAAACTATGTTCTAAAAATAATATACTCCCTTAAAGAGATACTTCCTTCTCTCAACCTCTACAGCTTCTTGAAATAGGAGATAAATTAATGGTAGCAAAACTTTACAGCCAGTTGCTCCACAAGACTTTATTTAGAATGAGGGATACTTAAAAACTTGTTTAACTCACCGTCTTTAGGATAGCTACTGAGATTGAGGCAGAAATATTTCTAAGTTACCATCATGTTACAAATGAACAACTTAGAGATTTGTCAGGGGAAACAAAAACAGCAAAGCACACATGGCCACTCCAGTCAAAAATAATGTGATACAAAGGATTGCATGATATGTTCAAACTTTTAAAAAATATTTTTAAGGGACTCAAAAATTAAGACAATTAAAAGGACAGGAAGACACAACATGATGAGGTATCTAAACTCCAAAACATTTCATGCATTTCAGTAAAATTTCAGTTCAATTTTTAAACTTTCTAATGTTTTTAGGAGAAAATGAACAAGCCAGAAATTCTGAAAGAGAAAAGTAATGAAGGGGGAAGTGGCCCTACCTTATATCAAAATGTGTTTTTAAAACTAATAACTGCAAAGTGATCTTGGCAATTATGAACATATTAGTGAAACTAAATATAAAGTCCAGATCTAGTCAAGGTAATAAAGTATATGATAAAGGTGGCAGTTTTGGTGAGGGAAGGAAATACAAGTTTATTGAATACTTATCAGTACTAAACCAGATGTCCCATAATCTATTTTTTAAGTTACTCTTCCATGGGAAAAACCCAAAGTCAAATGAGAAAGTATAATAATTACTTTATGTAATACAAGATTAATTTCCTTCCTTTAAAAAAAGACCTAATATCTAGAAAATAAAAATACCCTAAAAGAAAAGCAAAAGAATTCTAGGAGCTAAGAAACTAAAGATGGTTTTTAAACTTATGAAATAAATCATCTTTTCTCATACGAAGAGGCAAGCATCAAGAAGTTTGTATTAGCAGTATTCATCAGGGTTGAAAGGTATTTTCATGTATTGCTGGTGACAATATAAATGGTAGAGTCTTAATAGAGAGCAGCTTGGGGGGTAGTTAATATTGGTAGGCTGCTTAAGGAAGAAAAGATGGTGCTAGATGGGAGAGGAGTTTTCTCAAAATTTAACCTGTTGCCCCCAAGGGCCTGTATCTCTGGCTTTGGGGATGAAATAACATTTGTCTAGCTCCTTCTCCCTGCTGTATTTATGTGGGATGTGCTGAGTGGACAAGAGCCAAAACAAGGAGAATGGAGGCAATTAGAGCTGTAAGGCATGTCTGTGGTGGTATATGGCATCTTTTCACCTTGGCTTTGCCTTAGGAACCACCACTTCTCCAAAGAAGATCCCAAAGGAAGACTGGTCATCTCTTGCAAATCTCAAAACCATGGCTCAGGTGAGGTGATGGTTTCTCTCTCCTTTGTGAAATAGTCTTTTTTTTTTTTTTTTAAGGATATTTGAGCCTTTGCCTTTTTTGTATTGATCTTTGCTTATCTTTCCCTTTGCAAAAGTGGTCTCCACTTCTGACATTGACCAGATAAGCCTTTACCTTCCACAAGTACTCCTAATTTTAACCAGTGGTTACACATTAAGTAGGTATATCAGTCAACATCTTTCTCAGTCTTCTCCCCGAAGCAATACTGGGACAAAAATGCATTTCCTTAAATTAAATGAGAATTTATTACTTGCATGAACTTGTGTAGACAAAAACAGTCAAGATGGAGATGGAATTGATAGATTGTGATTATTCAGTGACAAGAAGTCCTATCTTGAGACTTTGAGAATAGTCTGCAAGTGACAGATTATAAACAGAACCAAGACTCCTGCATTTCTCCTGTCTGGTCCTTCAATTTTGCTCATGGCTGCTAACAATTCCTAAAATTCTGTGACCTGCCAATCACACTCCCCCAGTATGCTAATGGTGTTATAAATTTATTTCTATTTTTAAATTTCTCCTAATTTTATATGCAAGAGAAGTAAATGTATATGTTTAGATCACCTACTGAACTAACTCCTGACATATTCTGTTCTTAGTTTCAAAGATGTTTCTCTTGGTGTTTTCTTTTAGAACATTGATCTTTGTATGTGGGCTTCATAAATACTGATGTTACCCAAAATCTGTATTGGTTCTCTTTTCTTTACAGTCATCTGTTCTATTCAAAATCCACCACAATTATTCTAATATTATTAAATAATTTTAATTGTGAACTGCTATTCTGAGTGTCAAAACCATATCCAGCCCTGGCTGGATAGCTCAGTTGGTTAAAGCATTGTCTCGATACGCCAAAGTTGTGGGTTCAATCCCTGGTCAGGGCATGTACAAGAAGCAACCAATGAATGCATAAATAAGTGGAACAACAAATCAATGTTTCGATTTCTCAGTCTCAAATCAATAAATTAAAAAAAAAACACCCATATCCAACCTCCAAATAGGTATCACTATCACCTGCATGTTCCACAGGTACTTCAGGTACATACCGAATATTTACCTCATCAACTCCAGCCCATCCTATTCTTTTGGGGTTTTTAAAACATTTTTTCCAATCTGCTTATGGCCCTAGCCCACCAGCTAATACAGCTAACGAGTTAGATGGTTCTCCTCCACTGCACAACCATTCACTGTTGAATCTCATTTCTTGTACCACAAATTCCTTCATCACCACTGATGTTACCTTTATTTGGGTACTTCTTCATAGCAGTCAGTTGTCTTCCCACTTAATAAGGTTTAAGTGTATACTTCAGTGCCATTAAGTATATTCACATTGATGTAGAACCAGCACCACTATTTTTAGAACTTTTCTTTAATTTATCAATTACGGTTGACATTCAATATTATTTTATACTACTTCTAGGTATACTGGATAATGCTTAGGCAGTTATATAATTTGTAAAGTGATCCCCCCAATATTTTAAGTACCCACTTGATACCCTACATAGTTATTACAGTTTTATTAACTATATTCCCTATGCTGTACTTTATATTCCTGTGATTATTGGTCACTATCAATTTATACTTCTTTTTTTATCCTCACCTGAGGATATTTTTTATTATTGATTTTAGAGAGAGAGGAAGGAAGGAAGAGATAGAGAGAGAGAGAAACATCGATGTGAGGGAGAAGTGTCTGTTTGCTGCCTCTGGTACACACCCTGACCAGGATTCAAACCTGCAACTTTTTGGTACACAGGACAGCGCTCCAACCACCTGAACCACCCATCCAGGGCTCAATTTCTGGTTCTTAATCCCTTCACCATTTTCACTCAGCACCCTCCATCCCACCTCCAGTCTGTTAGCCTTCAGTGTATTCTCTCCATCTATGAGTCCTTTTTGTATTGTTTATTTTGTTCTTTGGATTTCACATATAAATAAAATCACATGGTATTCATTTTCCTCTATCTGACTTAGTTTACTTAGCATAATAACCTCCACCTTCATCTATGTTGTCCCAAATGGTTAGATTTCATTCCTTTTTATGGCCAAGTACATTTCATTGTACCTCGTTTTTACCCATTTATCTGATGATGGATACTTGGATTGCTTCCATATCTTGGCTATTGCAAGTAGTACTGTAATGATCCTAGGAGGGCATATATCTTTTTGAATTAGTGTTTTGGGTTTCTTCAGATATATACGCAGAAGTAGAATTGCTGGATCATAAAGTAGTTCTATTTTTTAATTTTTTGAGCAACTTCCATGCTGTTTTCCATTCCACAGTGGCTGCACCAATTTGCATTCAGTGCCAATTGAGGTATCTCTTTTCTCCACATCCTTGCAATTGATTTGTTGATTTTTCAATAAAAGTGATTTTGGCAGGTATGAGGTGATAGCTCCTTGTTATTTTAATTTACATTTCTCTCATAATTAGTGGCAATGAGCATTTTCTCATGTCTATATTGGCCATTTGTATGTCCTCTTTGAAGAAATGCCTGTTAAGGTCCTCTACCAATTTTTTAACTGGATTGTTTGGATTTTTGGTGTTGTCTTAAGCTCTTTATAAATTTTGGATATTAACCCCTTAACAGATGTATCTTCTTCCATGCATTAAGTTGTGTTTTCATATTATTGATGGTTTTCTTTGTTGTGCAAAAGTTTTTAGTTTGATGTAGTTCTATTTGCTTATTTTTTCTCCTTTGTTTTCCATAGTTCAAGAACACATATCAGGGGAAAATATTGGTAGAACAAATGTCAGTTTACTGCCTATGTCTTCTTTTTGGAGTTTTATGCTTTGGATGTTATATTAAAGTCTTTAACCATTTCAAGTTCACTCTTGTATATGGTATAAGAAGGTGGTCTAGTTTCTTTCTTTTTTTTTTTTTTGCATTTATCCAGTTTTACCAAAACTGTTTATTGAAGAGAGTGTTTTTTTGTGTTTTTTTTTTTTAAGATTTTATTTATTTATTTTTAGAGAGAGGAGGAAGTAGGGAGAGAAGAGGAAGAGAAATGTCAATCAGTTGCCTTTCCCATGCCTCTAACCCTGGGACCTGGCCCACCACCCAGGCATGTGCCCTGACCAGGAATCCAACCAGCCACTTTTGGTTCTCAAGCCACACGAGCTAGGTCTGAAGAGACTCTCTACCCCATTACATATTCTAGAACCCTTTGTCATGACTTAATTGAACATATAGACATGGATTTATTCTGAGCTCTCTAATCTGGTCCATTGATTTCTGTGTCTGGTTTTAAGCTAGTACTGTGGAGTTTTGATTACTATAGCCTTGTATGTAGCTTGTATCAGGTAGCCTGATAATCTCCAGCTTTGTTCTTTGTCAAGATGGCTGAAGGGTCTTTTGTAGTTCCATATGAATTTCAGGATTATTTGTTCTAGTTTTCTGAAAAATGCAATGGTATTTTGATAGGGATTGCATTGATTCTTTAGATTGCTTTGAGTAGTATGGACATTTTATCCATGTTACCTCTTCCTATTCATGAACACAGTAGATGCTTCCATTTATGTGTATTTTCTTCAGTTTCTTTCCTCAATGTCTTCTAATTTTCCAAGTACAGGTATGTTACCTCCTTGGTTAAATTTTTAAGTATATTTCATTGATTATGCTATTACAGTTCTGAAATCAGCTGATGAGCCAGCCATATGGGAACTTCTTTGTCAGTAACTCTCTTCTTTTCTCTTGCTACTTTTAAGTTTCTCTCTTTACCTTTAACCTTTTCCATTTTAATTATGATGTGTCTTGGTATGGTCCTCCTTGGGTCCAACTTATTTGGGACTTTCTGTGCTTCCTGGACTTACATGTCTATTTCCTTCAGCAAATTAGGGAAGTTTTCTTTCATTAATTTTTCAAATACCTTTTCAATTTCTTGTTCTTTCTCTTCACCTTTGGGCATCTCTATAATTTGGATGTTGGCACTTTTGGAGATGTCCCAGAGTCTTCTTATTCTCCTCGGATTTTTTTATTTGTTTGTTTTTTTTAATTCCTATTTCTCCACTCTGTACTGGTTGACTGTGTATCTCTCCCTTATGTTCAAATTCATTGATTTGAACTCCAGCTTCCTTCCTTTCACTAGTGGTACCCTGTGTATTTTTCTTTATTTCATTTAATGTAGCTTTCATTTCTTCCCTTAGAGATTTGCTGTACTCATTGAGTTGTCTAAGCATCCTTATCACCAATGTTTTGAATTCTGCATCTGATAGGTTATCTATCTCCTTTTCACTTGGTACTTTTTGTGAAGTTTTGATCTTTTCTTTCATGTGGGCCATATTTCTTTGTCTCCTCAATTTGGCAGCCTCCCTGTGTGTGTTTGTATGTGAAGCTGCTTTGACTCCCTGTCTTGGTATTTCTGTTACACTGTAAGGAGCAGAACCCTAAATATTCATCAGTGCAAGCCAATCTGTTTCACTGCTTTGTGGCAGTGTATGTGGGGGAGGGGTCAGAAAGTGAAAATTGCTACTTGCTCAGCACTTTCCTCTTTTCCTGTCACTTCACCCACTTCCAGTATCTGACTGGCCAACCCCCTCTCTAGCTGTTGCCCTGGTGGTGATTCCCAGAGTGGGTGGGTTTGCATGTGATCTAAGACCATGGGGGCCCTAAAAACTAAGTATCCTGAGAGATGGGCAGTTGTGTTTCACTTTCATATGTATCAAGCTATGTTTTGGTTTCTTCCTTGATCTCTGTTAACTGATTCAGTGTTATCTAGCCTCCATTTATTTGTATGCTTTTTGGTTTTCTTCTTGTAAATACTATTGTGGTTGGAGGTGCTTTATATGACTTCAATCTTCTTAAATTTATTGAGACTTGTTTTGTAGCCTAGTATGTGTTTTATTCTGTAAAATGTTGCATGCGCATTTGAAAAGTGTATATATTCTGCCACTTTAAGATGAAATGCTCTAAAAATACCAATTAAATCCATCTGATCCAATGTGTTATTTAAGGCTGCTGTTTCCTTCTTAATTTTCTGTCTAGAAGATGTATTTTTTTATTGTCAATAGGACATTCAAGTTTTTCATTTTTATCTGGAGTTTATAGTTTAGCTACAATAAGCAATCGAATAAGAGATGTTTTGCACTTCTTCAAGCAGAACCAGAAATTCACCCTTATTTTTAAATCAATAAAGAGGTAAAATTCATATAAAATCAAAAGTATCATTGTAAGTGTCAAATTCGTTAACTTTGGAAAGTGTGTAGATCTGAATAATCACAACAGTTAAGATTACAAAATTTGCATTACTCCAAAAGGTTCCCTCCTGCCCCTTATACAACAAGTTGTTCTACTGTCACACTAAGCCTTTAGTCATCATATATCTGCTCCTGTCATAAATTAGCTTGCCTCTTCTCTGATATTATATAAATGGGATAATAGAATATGTGCTTTTGGAGGAATTTGTCTATTTAACTCAACGTTATGTTTTTCAAATTTATTCATGTTGTGTGTATAAGAACATTATTTATATTACTGAATTCCAGTATATAAATGAATAATATAATAAAATTTTATACACTCAGTATTTTTAAGTCTTTTTTTAATTTAATTTAATTTTAGTTGTATTTCATTCACCCCATTTCCCCCCACCCCACCCTGCTCGCCTCTTCTCCACCCTCCCATTCTCCCCCAAACTCAGTCCCACTGAGTTGTCCATATCTATGGGTCATCCATGCTAGTTCCTTGACTAAACTGCTCCCCTTTGCCTCCTTATCCCCACCCCGACCTCCCTCCCCTCTGCACACTGAAGGTCTGTTCTTTGTATTCATGGTTCTGGTTCTGTTTTGCTTGTTTGTTTGTTTTGTCCATCAGTGTCCTGTAATGGATGAGATCATATGATATTTGTCTTTCACTGACTGGCTTATTTCACTAAGCATAATACTCTCCAGTTCCATCCATGTTGTTGCAAAGGGTAAGAGTTCTTTCTTTCTTTCTGCTGTGTATTATACCATTTTGTAAATGTACTGAAGTTTTTTGACCCAATCATCCACTGATGGGCACTTAGGCTGTTTCCAGCGCTTGACTATTGTTAAGTAGTGCTGCTATGAACATAGGGGTACATAGGTTCTTCTGAATTGGTGTTGTAGGGTTCTTCAGGTATATTCCTAGTAGTGGAATTGCTGGATCAAAAGGCAGTTTCATTTTTAGTTTTTGAAGGAAACTCCATACAGTTTTCTGTAATGCCTACATCAGTCTGCATTCCCACCAATAGTACACCAGTGTTTCCCTCTTCCTCATATCCTCACTAGCACTTGTTGTTTGTTGATTTGTTGATGATTGCCATTCTGACAGGCATGAGGTGATATCTTTTCTTTTTAATTTAATTTTATTGTTGTTGTATTACATCCATCCCCTTTTTAGGTGATATTGTGATTTTCATTTGCTTCTCTCTAATGGCTAGTGAGCATTGTTTCATATGCCTTTGGGCCCTTTGTCTTCCTCAGAGAGTTGTCTGTTCAGGTCCTTTGCCCATTTTTTAATTGGACTGTCTGTCTCCCTGGTGTTGAGTCGCATTAGTTCTTTTTATATTTTGGAGATCAAACTCTTTTGTCTGAGGTGTCATTGGCAAATATGTTTTCCTATACAGTTGGTTCCCTTTGAATTTTGCTGATGCTTTCTTTAGCTGAACAGAAACTTCTCAGTTTGATATAGTCCCGTTTGTTTATTTGTTCCTTTATTTTGTTTACCCTTGGAGAAGAATCAGTGAAAATACTTCTGTGTAGGATATCTAAACTTTTACTGCCTCTGTTTCTCCAGGACCTTTATGATGGCACTGCTTATGTTTAAGTCCTTATCCATCTTGAATTTATTCTGGTGTATGATGTAAGTTCGTGGCCTAGTTTTATTTTTATTTTTTTGCATGTCCTTGTCCAGTTCTCCCAATACCATTTGTTGAAGAGATTGTTTTTACTCCATTTTATGTTCCTTCCCCCTTTGTCGAATATTAATTGGCCATAGAGTGCTGGGTTTATTTCTGGGCTCTCTATTCTGTTTTATTGATCTATATGTCTAATTTTACGCCAGTACCAGACAATTTTGATGACAGTAGCCTTGTAGTATAGTTTGATGCCCGGTATTGTGATTCCTCCTACCTTGTTCTTCTTTCTCAAGATTGCTGTGGCTATTCCTGGGCGTTTTTGGCTCCATCTAAATTTTAGAAGTACTTTTTCTGTCTCTGTGAAGTGTGTCATTGGTATTTTAACTGGGATTGCATTGAATCTATAGATTGCTTTCGGTGGTATGAACATTTTAATGATGTTAATTCTTCCCATCCATGAACATGGTATATGCTTCCATTTGTTTGTATCTTCCTTAATTTCTTTCTTCAACATTCTGTAGTTTTCTGAGTACAGATCTTTTACCTCCTTGGTTAAGTTTATTCCTAAGTACTTTATTTTTCTTGTTGCTATGGTAAATGGGATTTGTTTTCTAGCTTTTATCTCTGATGTTTCATTATTGGTATACAAAAATGCTTTTGATGGCTGGTGGCACAGTGGATAAGGCACTGGTCTGCAAACCCAAAGGTTGGTGGTTTGATTCCTAGCCAGGGCACATAACCAGGTTGCAAGCCAGGTCTCCAGCCAGGTCTGTAGCTGGAGGCAGGTGAAAGGCAACCATACACTGATGTTTCTCTCCCTCTCTGCCTCTGTCCCTTCCCCTCTCTCTGAAAATAATAAATAAAATCTTTTTAACAAATGCTTTTGATTTCTGAATATTGACTTTGTATCCAGCTATTTTGCGAAATTTGCTCATTAGGTCAAGTAGGTTGTTGGTGGAGTCCATCAGATGTTGTATGTACAGCATCGTGTCATCTGCCAATAATAACAGTTTTACCTCCTCCTTTCCAATTTGGATACTTTGATTGCTTTTTCTTCTCTGATAGCTATGGCTAGAACTTCCAAATGATGTTGAACAGAAGTGGAGAAATTGGACAGCCTCATCTTATTCCTGATCTTAGGGGGAAAACTTGAATTTTTTGCCCATTGAGTATGATATTGGCTTCAGGTTTTTCATATATGGCCTTTATTATGGTGAGGAGTGCTTCCTCTATCCCACTTTGTTGAGCATTTTTATCACAAATGGTTACTGTACTTTAGCAAATGCTTCTTCAGCATCTATTGATATGATCATATGGGTTTTCTCTTTCATTTTGTTTATGTGGTGTATTACATTTATTGATTTGCAAATGTTGTATCATCCTTGTATCCCTGGGATGAAACCACTTGATCATGGTATATGATTTTTTTCAATGTATTGCTAGATCTGGTTGTCCAATATTTTGTTGAGATTCTTAACATCTAATGTTCATCAGTGATATTGGCCTATAGTTTTCTTTCTTAGTTATTTCTTGACCTGGTTTTGGGATTAGAATAATATTGGCCTCATAAAGAGTTTGGGAGTCTTCCCTCTTCTTGGATGTTTTGGAATAGGTGGAGGATAGGAGTTAGTTCTTTTCTAAATGTTTGGTAAAATTCACCTGTGTAGCCATCTGGTCTGAGGCTCTTGTGCTTTGGGAGATTTTTGATTACTTCTTCAATTTCACTAGTTGTTCTTTGTCTATTCAGTTTTTCTGCTTCTTCTGGATTCACTTTTGGTAGATTATACATTTCCAGAAATGTGTCCATTTCACCCAGGTTGTCATATTTCTTGTCATATAGTTGTTTGTAGTAATTTCTTACAAATCTTTGTATTTCTCAAGTATCAGTTGTGATTTCTCCTGTCATTTCTGATTTTATTTATGTGGATCCTCTTTTTTTCTTGATGAGTCTGTTTAAAGGCTTGTCAATTTTGTTTATCTTTTCAAAGAACCAGCTCCTGGGTTTATTGATTCTTTGAATTGTAGTTTTAATCTCTTAAGTCATTTAGTTCTGCTCTGATCTTGATTATTTCTTTCCTTCTACTTGCTATTGGGTTTGTTTGTTGTTGCACCTCTAGTCCTTGCATCTTTATGGTTAGGTTGTTTATATAAGCTTCTCCTAACCTTTTTAGGTAGGCTTGTATTGCTATGAATTTCCCTCTGAGGACTGCCTTTGCTGTGTCCCATAGGTTTTAGGCTTTTGTTGTGTATTCATTGTCATTTGCTTCCAGAAACTTTGTTTGCTTGTTTGTTTCCAGAAACTTTTTGATTTCATCTTTGATCTCATTGTCAACCCATTCAGTACTTAATAGCATGTTATTCAGTCTCCATGAATTAGTGTTTTTGGGTTTTTTCCATTGAGGTTGGTTTCTAGTTTCAAGCTATTGTGATCTGAGAAGATGCTTGGTCTGATTTCAGTTTTCTTGAATTTGTGGAGGCTTGTCTTGTTTCCTACCATGTTATCTATCTTTGAGAAAGTTCCATGTGCATTAGAAAAGAATGTGTATTTCACTTCTTTGGGGTGAAAGTTTCTGTATATATCAGTTAAGTCCATTTGATCTACAGTGTTGTTCAATGCTACAATATCCTTGGTATTTTTTGGTTGGAAGATCTGTCCATTGTTGATAATGAGGTATTAAAATCCCCTACAGGCCCTGGCTGGTAGCACAGTGGATAAGGTGCCGGCCTGCAAACCCAAAGGTCGCAGGTTCGATTCCCCAGCCAGGGCACATAACCAGGTTGCAAGCCAGGTCTCCAGTCAGGTCTGTGGCTGGAGGCAGGTGAAAAGCAACCATACATTGATGTGTCTCTCTCCCTCTCTGCCTCTCTCCCCTCCCCTCTTTCTAAAA
>PVIW01015223.1:0-20558 GCA_004026585.1 Noctilio leporinus | reverse complement strand
CCTTTGCAACAACATGGATGGAACTGGAGAGTATTATGCTTAGTGAAATAAGCCAGTCAGTGAAGGACAAATATCATATGATCTCACCCATTACGGGACAATAATGAGCAAAACTAACAACAAGCAAAACAGAACCAAGTATATGAATACAAGGAATAGGCCTTCAGTGGTCAGGGGGAAAGGGGTTGCGGGGAGGGGGGAGGGGGGAAGGGGGAAGCAGAGGCAAGAAAGGGGAGCAGCTTAGACAAGAACCTAGTAGAAAGGAACCATGGGCATGGACAACAGGTGGGATTGACTTTGGGGGGAATGGGTGGGTGGGGAGGGGGACAGAGGGGAACAAAAAGGGGATGAATGTAATACAACAACAATAAAATTTTTTTTTAAATAGTGGGGAAAAAAAATGTATCTTTACTAAAAAAAAATCTTACTTATGATATTGTTGAGTTTTCTGCATTAGCTTCTCTGGCAAGCCATCTTCATCATCGAACTGCTCCATTGGCTCCACAATGACTGGACGTGGGGTCCTGGATAGGTAAAAAGCATTAATAAAAATACAGGGTCTACAATTAACATTCTCCTAGAATTTTTTATAATTTCAACAAAATACTTGGAAAATGTCCCTCAATAAAAAGTTCTCAAGCCCTGGCTGGTGGCACAGTGATTAAGGCGCCGGCCTGCGAACCCAAGGGTCGCAGGTTCGATTCCCCAGCCAGGGCACATAACCAGGTTGCAAACCAGGTCTCCAGTCAGGTCTGTGGCTGGGGGCAGGTGAAACACAACCATACATTGATGTCTCTCTCCCTCTCTGCCTCTCTCCCTTCCCCTCTTTCTAAAAATAATGAAATAAAATCTTTAAAAAAAAAAAAAAAGTTCTCAAAAATTATCAATAGTCATAAAATCAATTAGCATTTGCTGCGCAAGACACAGATGAACAGCAGCCAGACTAAGGTGAATGCTTGTTTCTAGAGCAGTCTACTCAATATGACATAAAAAGTAAACCAATTATGAACCTTTGTAACCACTCTAAGTAACTTAACCTTTACGAAGCACAAAGGATGAGTAACTAACTCATGTTTTATGTATGTGCTGTCATGTTCCTGTGTCCCATGACCTCAAACTCCCATCTTTTTTCACCTCCAGGCCTCTTTCTGTGTCGAACCAGTCTTGTTCAGAAAAATCTTTCTAAAACCTAAAATAAGACCTAAAAGATATCAGCTAGGCAAAAAGGAAGAAGGGGGAGTGAGAAGATGTAATATTTAAGGATAAGTTGAAGAGAAAAGGAAGTCTAGGAAAAAATGTAAACTATAATTGAAAAAAGTTTTAATTAAAGAGTGGAAGATGAAAATATGACTTAAAAACCCTCTTTCTTAACCATTCTAAGTAAACTACAAAACTGACCCTCCACCCTCCACCCCCATCTAGCAATGGTTGAACTTCCCCTAGTGGTTTTAACACTTCATTTATGTTCTCTCAGCTAGTTGCTGGAGGAGGTAAGCCTGTCCTGTGTGACTGAACAAGAAAGGACTGCTGGAAGTTTACACCTGGTTTCCTCCAGACTTCACCTTACATGCTTTTTTCTGCACTGATTTTGCTCTGTATTCTTTCACTGTAACAAATCTCAGTTGGGAGACTGTATGTTCTGAGGTCTGAGTCCTTCTAGTGAACTACACCAAACCTTGAGTGGAACCTACCCCCAACCCCACTCCCATTACCCCCCAATACACCTGAAAGTACACTAGTGAAATACAATTTCTAACATATTCATGTTTTAATTTTCACTCAGTTTTTTAACACAAATTAGAATCACAGTACACCCCTAGTTTTGTGTGCTTTCTTTTTTTGATAAGTATCTTACTTTATTTTTTTTCTTTTGATTTTATTTATTATTTTCAGAGACAGGAGAAGAGAGAGAAGCATAGAGGAGGAGAGAGAGCAATGTATGGTTGCCTTTCACCTGCCTTCAGCTAAGGACCTGGCTTGAGACCGGGCTTGCAACCTGGTTATGTGCCCTGGCTAGGGAATTGAACCAGTGACTTTTGGGTTCACAGGCCAGTGCCCTAACCACTGTGCAACCAGCCAGGGCTTAATATCTTATTTTTAAAAAAGTTTTAGGCCCTGGCTGGTAGCTCAGTGGATGGGCACCAGCCTATGAAATAGCTAAAGGCAGGTGAGGGGTAACCATACATTAGTGTTTCTCTCCCTCTCTTCCTCCCTCCCTGCCCTTCCCTCTGAAAATAATAAAATCTATTAAAAATAAATTTTAGGACAGTTGTTAAACAGCCTACCTGCATAGTGAAGTGTCCTGTAATAAACAAATGTGGAATAATTTCTTTTGTTAGTAGTTTTATTGATATAATTCATGTATCATAAAATTAGCCCTTTAAAGTGTAAAAGTTCACCAGCCAGGGCACATAACCAGGTTGCAAGCCAGGTCTCCAGCCAGGTCCAAAGCTGGAGGCAGGTGAAAAGCAACCATACAGTGATGTCTCTCTCCCTCTCTGCCTCTCTCCCTTCCCCCCTCTCTAAAAATAATAAAATCTTAAAAAAAAAAAAGACTAAACTAAATAAAGTATAAAGTTCAGTGGTTTTTAGTATGTACAACGATCACCACAGTGTAATCCCAAAATATTTTTTAAAATTGATCCTAGAGGGGGGAGGAGGCATGGAGAGAGGGAGAGAGTGAAACCTGCTGCTCATTGTATTTACTCATTCACTGGTTGATTCTGCATGTGCCCTGACTGGAGATCAAACCTGCAACCTTCATATCCAGACGATGCTATAACCAAATGAGCTACCCAACCAAGGCCAAAACATTTTCATCATTCTAAAAAGAAACCCAAAGACATTAGCCACCAACTCCCCATTCCCTTAGCCCCAAGCCCCTTGCAATTACTAGTCTCTATGACTTATATACTACCTTTAAAAAAAATTATTTTTGTAAGTATTGCATTTTCTGGTATCATAAAATATTCTCAGCCAAAATTAAGTACATATTAATCCACTGCAAAATCTACCTGACCAATCCTCTACTAAGAAATTTAGATTTTCTAATATCTTATTATAAGTAAAATGAGAAACCAGATATATAATTAATATACCAAACCTTTCAGTCAAAATATTTAAAGTACATCTCTACTATATTAGAGGGTCTAAGAATTTTAAGATTTTTATACAAAGTACCTAAATGTTTCCAAAAACAATGTCCACTACCACCAAGAGTTACAAAAACACTTATGTCACTTCACTTTCATTCACTGGGGATTTTGGGGTTTTTTTTCATTAACAGAAATTTATTTTCTCACAATTATAGAACCTGGAAGTCCAAGATCAAGTCAGCAACATTGGTTTCTCCTAAGATCTGGGCTCAGAGATGGCATCTGCTCTCTGTGTTTTCATTCACTGGGTATTTTTAAATCTTTACCAATATAATACATTGGGGGTGGGGGGGGAGGCCTGATCGAGTGGCTCAGTTAGTTAAGCATCATCCCATACACCAAAAAGTTGCCAGTTCAATTCCCAGTCAGGGTACTATACCTAGGATGAATCCAGTCCCTAGTTGGGTATGTACAGAGGCAATTGATAAATGTTTTCATTTCTCTCTACTCTCCCTTTACCCTCTCTCTAAAATCATTAAGAACATATCCTCTGGTGAGTACTTAAAACACATGAGTTTATTCTTGTTATTGTATTTTCCATACAAACAACTAATAAACCTGCTTCTGACCCACCCTATCTGTATTTTAACTTAACCTGCAATATCTTAAAAAAAGAAAAAGAAGAAAAAAATTGCGCTAGTGAGCATCTGTCATTACTCCTGTGCAGCTCTAGGGTATGATCACCTCTAAAGGTCTAGTTGAAATTCTAATGTTTCACAATGTGGAGATACCATTATCAAAGACAAAGATTTTTAATCAATACCCCATTTTTCTGCCTCTTGTAATATCAAAGCAGCAATACGTAATTTATACATACTTTTGCATAATGTTAATTATACACTGTATAATTGTATAATCCATGTGTAATACATTACATTTTATAACAATTTAAGTAAGTTTCAAAGAGAAATTTTGATTACCCAAGTTGTCTACATTCAGAAACTAAATCCCTATATCAGTCCTATAAATCACTTGAATTATCACAGATATTTGAGATCCAGTCAGTCCATCAATAAATACTTGATTACTTAGTATGTATCAACACTGTATTTGGGGACAGGAATACAAGGATAAACAATGTAATCCCTAAAGTCTTCTAAGACACAAAGAATTTTTAAAAATTAACAAAATGACCATTTTAAGCATCATCATAAGGAATAACAGAGGAAGCCCACTTTTTGTTTATATAAGCTAACAAAACTTTTTTTAAAGATTTTTTTTTAATTCAGTATTTTTAAGAGAGAAGGGAAGGGAGAGAGGCAGAGAAGGAGAAAAACATCAATGGACCGTTGCCTTTCAGCTGCCTCCAGCTATGGACCTGGCTGGAGACCTGGTTTGCAACCTGGTTTTGTGCCCTGGCTGGGAACTGAACTAGTGGCCTTTGGGTATGCAGCCGGTGCCTTATCCACTGTGACCCCAGCCAGGGCTGTTTCTTTATTAAAATATTTTATTATTTTTAGAGAGAGGGGACAGGAGGAAGAGGAGAGAAATACCTATGTGTGAGAGAAACATTTTATTGGCTCTCTCTCACACACCCCCAACTGGAGACCTGGCCACAACCTAGGCATGTGCTCTGACTGGGAATCGGACCTGTGATCTTTAGATCCCTAGGCACTCAATCTACTGACCCACACCAGTCAGGGCTAATTGGTGGTTTTTTTAAGTCATAGCCAGGTATCAGTAAATATTGAACCATTTCTTATAGGTAGCTTTTAGAATAACTTTTAAAAAATTAAAATTGTTTATTGATTTGAGAGAGAGACATTGATTTGTCATTTCATTCATTCCTGTAGTCAGGTTGATTCCTGTAGTCAGGTTGATTCCTGACTGGGGATTGAACTTGCAACCCTGGCACTCCAGGATGACCTCCAGCTAACTAAGCTACCTGGTCAGGGCCCAAAATCATTTTAATGGAATGGGAAAGGTGTTGAATATACGTATTTAATTTTAAGATTTTATTTATTTAGGGAAGATGGTAGGGAAAAAGAGGGATAGAAATTCATTGGTTGATTCTCATATGTACCCCCCAACTGGGTACTAGGCCCACAACCCAAGCACATGCTCTGGTGGAAATTGAACCAATGACCTTTTGCTTCATGAAGGAATCCTAAGGAGCTGAGCCATGTGGCCAGGATGGTTTTGAATACTTTATTTATCCAATATTTCATAATCATGACCTCTCAGATTTCCACAAGACTGGTCATTATTTGTCCCACGCATCAGGTGAGAAAATTGGCCCAGAGGTGTTAAGTAATTTGCTTAAGATTGCACAGCTAGTAAGTGGTGAAGTTCAGTTGCAAGCTGTATCTTTTTTATCTTGTGCTACAGGTAGAATGAGTTTATTCTTCTGTAGAGTTCATGCGCAGGAAACTTTGTTAAACTTTAAACTTTCTCATGGAGTTAAGGATGCTCTTCTTGCTGTTTGATTAGTGGGTCTCAGCTGAAATGTCATTTGATGGAAAGGATTTACTAACTGCCTTATCTAAGGTCTAAGTTGGGCTTCCACCCTCGCTGATGGTTCAGTGGATAGGTGCCAGCCTACGAACCCAGAGGTCTCTGGTTTGATTTCCAGTCAGTGCACTTAACCAGGTTGTAAGCCCAGTCTCCAGCTAGGTCCGTAGCTAGAGACAGGTGAAAGGCAACCACACATTGATGTTTCACCCCCTTTCTTCCTCCCTCCCTGCCCTTCTCTCTAAAAATAATAAATAAAATCTTTTTAAATAAAATAAGAAATAAAAATATAAACACCAATTAACCAAAGCTAGCATTGGGGAAAAAATATCAGTCACAAACCTTACCTGCTGTTTTCGTTCCTTCCCTCATTCATTCATTAAAATAAAAAATAAGCTTACTACATGGCCAGGAATTATTAGAATACACATGCTGGGCCATGACTGGTATGCTTCAGCTGGCTGGGCATCATCCCAAAAACAAAAAGGTCCCTGGTTCGATTCCTGATCATAGCATATGCCTGTATGGCAGGTCATGTCCTCAGTTGGGGACCTACGAGAGGCGATCAATTGGTATTTCTCTCACACACTGATGTTTCTCTACTTCTTTTTTTTCTTCCCTTCCACCTCTCTCTAAAACAATAAATACTATCTGAAAAAAAATTTAGAAAGGCCCTAGCTGGTATGGCCCAGTGGATTGATTGAGTGCCAACCTGCAAACCAAAGGGATACCAGTTCAATTCCCAGTTAGGGAACATGCCTGCATTGTGGACCAAGGCCCCAGTTGGGAGCACATGAGAGGCAACCACACTTTGATGTTCCTCTCCCTCTCTTTCTCCCTCTCTTTTCTTCTCTCTAAAAATAAATAAAATTTGCCCTGGGTGGTGTGGTTCAGTGGATTGAGTGCCGGCCTGTGAACCAAAGGGTCACCAGTTCGCTTTCCAGTAAGGGCACATGCCTGGGTTGTGGGCCAGGTCCCCAGCTAGGGATGTATGAGAAGCAACCACACATTGATGTTTCTTTTCCTCTCTCCCTCCCTTGCCCTCTAAAAATATAAATAAAATATTTTTAATATAAAATATTTTTAATTTAAATAATAAAATAAAAAATGTTGAACTAAACTGAGTCCCTGCCCTTGTGAAGCTAACATTCTACTGCAGAGAAAAACATACAAAATAGTAAATATTCTGAAAAAAAAATTAATTGGGAGGTAAAGCACCACTGATGTCAGAGGGAATGGTTATTTTGATATAAAACAGCTTCCCTGAGAAGTAACATCTTAGCAAAATGTGAAAAAAAATTGAAGAGCAAGGCCTGTCATGATCTGGAGAAAATTCTCTAAGCAAAACCAGACTCACAGAGAACAAGTTGGCAGTGATGTAAAACAGCAGACATAGCACAAAAGCTTAACTATCTAAAACAAATTGAAAAATACCCTACAAATCACAAAACCAAATTGCTAGGCCAGGAAACAATATTTTTTACATTTTATTTGTACCTAACTCCCTAAACCCTAAAACAGTTGAAAGATCCCAACCAAGAGCAAATAAGTGCCAGGCTGTGCAGTTTCCAAGATAAAAAGAATGAAATCAATGCAATAATCAAATTAAAAACTTTTAAAACAAATCCAGTATGAAGACTAAGGATGATCAAGAATTTCTTCATGGGCAAACTGAAATATAAGACGTGTTACCTTAGAAATAGGTTTGATGACCATTTTAATTACCTAAAAATTATTTTTAAACATATGGAAAGATATACAATGTTCATGGATTGGTAAAAGCTAATACCATGAAGATGTCAGCTTTCCCCAAATGAGCTGCAGACTCAATGAAACTCCAATCGAAAGCCCAATAAAATACTTTTAAAATGTTTATTATTTTTTTAGAATCTTTTTTCAATTGACAAACAGATTTTATTTTTTTTAAGCTTTTATTTTTTAGAAAGGGAAAGGGAGCAAGAAGGAGAGGGAAAGAAACATCAGTGTGCAAAAGAACCAATTCTGTTGCCTCTCACATGCCCCCAACTGGGGACCTGGCCCACACGCCAGGCATGTGCCCTGATTGGGAATAAAACTGGCAACCTTTTGATTTGCAGACCAGAGCTCACTCCACTGAGCCGTACCAGCCAGGGCAACAAATTGACTTTAAAATCAATAAGGTTATAATAAAAAACAATAACCAAAACAATATGCCCTGACTTGTGTGCCTCTTGGGTATCACCCTGCAAATAGAAAGGTCTTCGGTTTGATTTTTGATAGGGCACATGCCTGGGTGGTGGGCTAATTCCCTGGAAGGGGACATGAGACAGGCAACTGAGAGGCAACTGATCAATGTTTCCCACAAAGATGTTGTTATCCCACCCTTCCCCCTCTATAAAAATAAATTAATTTTTAAAAAATAAAAAAATAGTGATGTGGCTGGTGTGGCTCAGTGCATTGAGTGTTGCAGGCCTGTAGACCAAATGGTCACAGGTTAGATTCCTGGTCAAGGTAGGTGGCCTGGGTTGCAGGTCATGCCCAGTTAGGGGCATAAGACGCAGCTAATCAATGTTTCTCCCCCTCTCTTTCTCTCTCCTTTTCCCTCTCTCTAAAAATAAATAAACCTTAAAAAAAATTTAAAATAACCCTATTTGAAAAAAGAATCAAGTTAAATTATATTATCCAATTACAAAGCTTAGGCGAAAGAAAGAAAAAAAGTATAATAAAGGTATAAAGATACACTCACTGATCAATGATACAGAAAAAAAGAGTGCAGATTTTTTTCCCAGATGTTTGACAAAGATCAAAAGTAACAGAAAGGCCCTGGCTGGTGGCACAGTGGATAAGGCGCCAGCCCACGAACGCAAAGGTCGCTGGTTCCATTCCCCAGCCAGGGCATATAACCAGGTTGCAAGCCAGGTCTCCAGCCAGGTCTTTGGCTGGAAGCAGATGAAAGGCAACAATACACTGATATTTCCCTCCCTTTCTCCCTTCCCCCCTCTCAAAAAATAATAAATAAAATCTTTTAAAAACTCATCAATTTAAAATTGGATGCATTTTAACATTATGTAAATTATACCTTAATAAAGTTGATTATAATGTCATTTATTCATTATTTTAATACAGACATAACTTGTTTTATTGTACTTTGCAGACACTGTATTTTTTACTAATTAAAGGTTGGTGGAACCATTTTTCCAAAAGCATTTTTGGTTTGTTTGAGGGGATTTTTTGTATAAAATTTTGCTTTGCATATAATAGACATTCATTAAGTGAAAATCATAGTATTAAACATTCCAGAGGTACAAGTATGAATCAATGAACTTCCAGTTGGAAGAAACTATGACCCTACTTCCTACAGGTACACAAAAATTCCCTATTTATATTCACTGAGTATTTACTCAACATCTACTTACCATAAAGCAAAACAGTATGAACTACAAGGAAAGACAGAAGTCCAAAACAAAAAGAATCCTACATGTTAACTGCCTAGAAAAATGACAAGATGTTTAAAACTTACGTTGTAAGTAAGAATGCCCCATCACCACATCTCTCCAGAGCCTTTCGGGCAGGAGGTTTCGCTGCAAATTCTACAAAACCTTTTCCGGTAGCTCTACCACGATCATCCACAACCACAACGGCTTTCTCTACTGGACCAAACTGGGAAAAAGCTTGCTCTAGAAGCTCATTGGAAACAACTGGAGAAAGGTTCTTGACAGTTAGGGCTGCTCCATGTGTAGCAAAACGAATTCGGAGAGGTCTGCTCTTCAAGATGGTGCCATCCAGCTCTGCTTTTGCAATTTCAGCCAGTGTTCTGGATTCCTTTTTAGAAGGAAAAATCATTTTTTAAAGATGATAGTAAGAAAAACTGTAAACAGTAATTTGTTTCTAGGGAGACTAGTCTGCTGGGTAGCTTAAGAAAATGACTGACAGGATCACTTTGTTATTGTGTCTTTCAATTTGTTATCATACGCATTTTATTAATTATTAGATTATAATTTTAAACACCATAAATACAAAGTCCCAACCCCAATGTCCTATTAAAAGCCATCACTTTGCCCTGGACCAGTAACTCAGTGGGAATATCATTCCATGAACCAAAAAATTACAGGTTCAATCCCATGTCAGGGCATGAAACTAGGTTGCAGGTTCAATCCCCCATTAGGGTTCAAAGGTAGGCAAACAATCAATGTTTCACTCTCTCGAAGTTTCTCTTTAAAATAAATTAATATTGCCCTGGCTAGTAGCACAGTGGATAAGGCGCCGGCCTGCGAACCCAGGGGTTGCAGGTTCGATTCCCCAGCCAGGGCACATAACCAGGTTGCAAACCAGGTCTCCAGTCAGGTCTGTGGCTGGAGGCAGGTGAAATGCAACCATACACTGATGTCTCTCTCCCTCTCTGCATCTCTCCCTTCCCCTCTTTCTGAGAATGATGAAGTAAAATCTTAAAAAATAATAATAATAATTATATATATATATATATATATATATATATATATATATATATATATTGCCCCCTAGGGTAAGAATTTTAAAATGCCAACACTTAAAGATTATATGCTCATATGTAAATTATAAACTACTAAAAGTTTAAATATATTTTTTATATCTCCTACATATATTAAAAGAACTATATAGTTATTTTTCAAGACCCAGTAACAGTTACTAGAAACTATTGTTAAAAACAAAAATTTTCATATGCATTTCTTGTTTTTGATATTTACTTATCTTCTTTATTCTTTATTTTCATTTTTTCCTACTTATCTTTTTTGAAAGATTTTATTTATTTTAGAGAAACGGGGAGGGAAAAAGAAAAGAGAAAGTCAGCAATGTGCAAGAGATAATATCCATCAGTTGCTTCCTACGCACCCCCAACTGGGGACCTGGCCCACAACCCAAACATGTGCCCTGACTAGGAATCAAACCTGCAACCCTTTGGTTTGCAGGCCTGTGCTCAATCCACTGAGCCACAACAGCCAGGGCCATTTACATCTTTTTTAAAATTGACTTTAGAGAGGAAGAGACATAGGAGGGAGAGGAAGGAGGGGAGAGAGAAAAATATGGATTTGTTATTCCATTTATTGATGCATTCACTGGTTGATTCTTGTTATATGCCCTAATGTGGGATCCAACCTGCAACCTGGTTGTACTGGGACAACACTCTAACCAACTGAGCTACCCGGCAAGGGCTATTTAAATCTTAATAAAACATACCACATCTCCAATGTCAGACAAATCCCCTTCCTTTTTATTCCCATTTCCTTATATATTATATGTGAAAACTACTACCAGGTGTTGTTAATCACTTCTCCAGAAAT
Source organism: Noctilio leporinus (assembly GCA_004026585.1). Classification (NCBI taxonomy): domain Eukaryota; kingdom Metazoa; phylum Chordata; class Mammalia; order Chiroptera; family Noctilionidae; genus Noctilio; species Noctilio leporinus. The sequence continues at coordinate 9,655 of PVIW01015223.1, read as the reverse complement.
ACTTTCATGGGCTACACATTTCTCACCATCACATTTGAGAAGTGTGCATGCACACACAGTCATGGCATATAAGAGTTCTCTCCATTTCATAGAGAAGCAAGCACATGCACTTATAAACTAGAAAGTGTATGCACTGTTGAAACCACAAGATAAGAGATGTTCCTTCTTGAAGAATTTAAAGCTGGTATAGCGAGCCCTGGCTGGTGGCACAGTGGATAAGGTGCCGGCCTGTGAACCCAAAGGTTGCTGGTTCGAATGCCTGGCCAGGGCACATAATGAGGTTGCAAGTCACCAGGTCTCCAGCCAGGTCCCTGGCTGAAGGCAGGTGAAAGGCAACCATGCATTGATGTTTCTCTCCCTCTCTGCCCCTTTCCCTTCCCCTCTCTCTAAGAATAATAAATAGAATCTTAAATATATATATATATATATAGGCACCTAAAACAATAAACAAACATAATAATACAGGAAGGGTGTTTATTTATTTATTTATTTATTTATTTATTTTTTAAACAGGATTTTTCTTTTTTTTTTTTTAATATTTTATTTTATTATTTTTAGAAAGAGGGGAAGGGAGAGAGGCAGACAGGGAGAGAATCAATGTGTGGTTGCCTTTCACCTGCCTCCAGGCACAGACCTGACGAGACCTGGTTTGCAACCTGGTTATGTGCCCTGGCTGGGAATCGAACCTGCGACCTTTGGGTTCGCAGGCCGGCGCCTTAACCACTGTGCTACCAGCCAGGGCTGGGTGTTTATATTTTTAAGAACTGTCCAGAAACTTAAAAGAGGCTTTGTTAATGTATTTTTAAGAGAACAAATATGCTTATTTTTTTCTTTTTTTAAAGATTTTATTTATTATTTTTAGAGAGAAGGGAAAGGAGAGAGGCAGAGGGAGAGAGACATCAATGTCTGTTCCTTTCACCTGCCTCTAGCCACAGACCTGGCTGGAGACTTGCCTTACAACCTGGTTATGTGGCCCTGGCTGGGAATCAAACCAGCGACCTTTGGGTTCGCAGGCCGGCGCCTTATCCACTCTGCCACCAGCCAGGGCTCTGCTCTCTTATTTTAAAAATCTTAACAGGCACTCCTTAATCCTGAAAATGTTCATGACAGCTTTAAAATACTGCACTTATGCAAAAATCTACCTACAGAATATTACAAAGAAAAATTAATCTAACCTTTTCACAAATATTCAAAATGACTACTTTGTTTTTTACTCTTAATACTCCTAGGAAATATTTAATGAGTATCTAACAAGGGATAGGTACCATGTACCTAACACATCATAATCTGACAACTCTGAGAGGTAGATATAGGAATGAAGCCTTTAATTAAAATGATGTGAGGTATAATTGGGAATAGGAAGGTGTCAGGGTATGGAGCCCCCACAACGGCCAGGCCAAGCCTGTAAGACCTGACCAGAAAGCTGGGAAAGCTGGATGCGTACAGGCCTCAATGCTGTAGCCAGGGGGCCCCAGTGGGAATCTGGCCTTGAGAATGTCCTTTGAAGCCTGCCCTGTGACCTAAACTTCTTTGACTTTTGTATTACACCCGCAGCAGATGTTAAACCTTAACCTACATGTAACCTCACCCTCCTAAAATTCTGAGTCACCTGGAGTCTTTGATATCACCTTGCCTAGCAGACCCACAGCCTGAAGCAGATCGTGGAGTTCCTTCTATTGTTATCTAAACTTAACAACTCCTTTTCTATAGAATATTCTTCTGTGGTAATGATTTATGGTGTGTACGTGCCTCCCAACCTTGTACACTCAATGAAAATCTTTAGAGGAGGGCAATCGAGGTACTTGTCTATCTAGCATCCACTTGCCAGCCTTCTCTCCCCTTGCACAAGTTGCCTGGGAAGCACTCATTTCATCCATGGCACCGAGGGATCTCTGTGGGTCAGGGGTCCCCCACAGGAAGGGACATGAGGAATATTCATGGGATGATGATAATGTTCTGACTTTGATAAGCATGAGTTAAACAGGTTGATACAATTGTCTAAACTCACCAAAGCGCACATTTAAAAGTTGACTATTTCTTCCCAGCCAGGGCACATAACCAGGTTGCAAGCCAGGTTGCAAGCCAGGTCAGTAGCTGGAGGCAGGTGAAGGGCAACCATACATTGAGGCCTCTCCCTCTATGCCTCTCTCCCTTCCTCCCTCTCTAAAAGTAATTTTTAAATCATTTTTTAAAAATTTTAATAAAAGTTGAATACTTCACCATATATAGATTTCAAATACCTCAGAAATACTGAACTTTACTGATAAGCATGCTGAACTTTTAAAAGTCATAAACTAGGTGGGTGGGGAAGGGGAGAGAGGGGAGGAGAGGGAATGGGATGAATGTAATACAATAATTAAAATTAAATTTTTAAAAAGGTCATAAACTAATGAATGACCGAGGGAGAGGAACAGATCTGTGAAAAAACATATACAGCAACATTTAACTGTAGAATCAAGGTGATGGGTTATGCATATATATATATAATCTGTCTCAAATAATTTAAAATGTTTAGGGGCAGGAGGATAGAGAGCATGGTGAGGACTTTGTGAAATTAAGGAGTGTTTCTAGCAGGAATCACCTTGTTAGAGTCAGTCAAATATATCCACAATGTCATATTTTTTTCAAGGTAAGCAAGAAATCTCAATTTTTGTTAAATCAAGTAATTTTTTACTATTAGAAATAAATTTAAGTTTAATATTTTTTTACCCAAGGGAAATGTTTATGCTGTCAAGAATTTTCATGTCATAATTCTTTTTAAAGTTTATATTGTTCATGCTTTTAAATGGTTTTCCATTAGGGTTTTTAAACCTAAGCACCACTGATATCATGGGCTAGATAATTTTTTGTTGTGTGTGGGCCGTCTTATGCAGTGTAGAATGTTTCTGGCAGTAGAACTAACTCCGAGTGTTGACAGCCAATTATGTCTCCCAACACCGTCAAATGTCTCATGAGAAGCAAAAGTTTCACATTTGAAAATCACTGCTCTGTATACTGAAGATGTTTAATCAATTGAAAATATATAACCAAAAACAAAAAATAAAAAAAGATTTAAAAAAAAAATACACACACACACACACACACGTAATCAAGTATTTACCATACAACACCCATTCATTATAACACACACACAGTGGTATACTCTTCCATTATGCTCACCAAAAGACTTATGCAGTAGGTTTTGTTTCACACACTGCAAATGATGACTTGAATCTATACACAAGTCACAATCTCCACCGATACACCATAAATCCCATCTTCCTACTGGTGTTCCTGCATCACTCCACATGAAAAATAAAACGACAGCCAGGGCCCACATAACCAGGTTGCAAACCAGGTCTCCAGCCAGGTCTGTAGCTGGAAGCAGGTGAAAGGCAACCATACATTGAAAAAAAAAAAAAAAAAAAAGTGCAACTACAGATTCTTAGCTGAAAGGAGTAAGAAAAAGAAAATTTTTTAAAAAAGAAAGAAATGAAAAGAAAAGAAAAACAAGAAACTGTAAGTGACTAACCAAGAGACTACTTGAACTAGGGTCTAAGATTACCACAGGACCCTCTTTAAAGGCTCTTTCCAAAACACATGATCTGTTTTCCCACTGTTTATTACTGGTTAAAATTCACCACTGGAGAACTACTAAGTAAGTATAAGGAAATCCAGTGATGCAAAATGAACAGCCTTTAAGTTTACTGACAGAAAGCTGATTCAATAACTTACAGTACTCACATTGCGAAATATTGTCATTAAAAAGAGTCTGACAGAGGGGAGCAAAAATGAGATGGATGTAATACAACAACAATAAAATTAAATTAAAAAAAAAAAAGAATCTGCCCTGGCTAGTGTGGCTCAGTGGATTGAGCACAGGCCCGTGAACCAAAAGGTTGCCAGTTCAATTCCTGGTCAGGGGACACACCTAGGTTGTGGGCCAGGTCCCAGGCTGGGGGCATGTAAGGGGCAATCCATTGAGGCTTCTCTTGGGAATATACAAACTGATCAATGTTTCTTTCCCTCTCTTTCTCCCTCCCTGGCTGGTGTGGCTCAGTGGATTGAGTGCAAACTAGAGGGTCCCTGGTTGGATTCCCAGTTAGGACACATGCTCTGGATGCAGGCCAGCTCCCCAATTGGGAGAGTGTGTTAGGCAACCACACATTGATGTTTCTCTCCCTCTCTTTCTCCCTCTCTTCCCTTCTCTCCAAAAATAAATAATATCTTTAAAAAATAAAAAAAGCAAAGTAAAATGGTTCTCCAACTCTATCACAAGAATCATACTGGAGGCCTTGGCTGGTGGCACAGTGGATAAGGCACCAGTTTATGAACCCAAAGGTTGCTGGTTCGATTCCCGGCCAGGGCACATAACCAGGTTGCAAGCCAGGTCTCCAACCAGCTCCATAGCTGGAGGCAGGTGAAAGGCAACCATACACTGATGTCTCTCTCCCTCTCCACCTCCCTCTCTTCCCCTCCCTCTAAAAAATAATAACTTTTTTTTTAAAAGTAGGAGATGGGGTAAAAAAGCATAAACTAAGTTTAAGTGAAGTATCATGTTGAACTACATTAAACTAGATTAAAATACACTGCAACTTTTGAGTTAATTTATCCAACCTAAATTGGCAGTAACCAGTCAAAACCTAAAAAAAAGCTGTTAGGTCTAAAACTCCACAAAAATGTGTCCAAAATACACACAGTCTATTTCATCCCTAATGTCCCAGAGGCTCACGCTATGGATGAGGACTGCAACATAAGGAAGTGCCATTTAAATTATTTTCCCTGCCCTGGCCAGGAAGTTCAGTTGGTTAGAGCATCATCCCAATACACCACGATTGCAGATTCATTCATCAGACAGGGAAAAAAGAAGAAACCAGGGAAAAAATAAGAAGCAACCAATGAATACATAAATAGAACAAAAAACTTATGTTTCTTTCCTTCTTTCTCTCCCTGACTCCATCCCCTCTCTCCCTCTGCCCCTCCCTCTCAAATCAATAAATACAATTGTTTAAAATTCTTTTCCTACCATTACATACCTGTAATGCTATACCACATCAAAAAATATCATCTAACCTCAATATCATCTAACTACTATTCCAAGAAAATTTATTGCATTTACAATTACTAAAAAAGTAAAAATATATTTCTAAAAATACAAATCAGGTAAAACAATCACTATTTTTAGAATACTATACCACCCCTATATATATAATACAGCCACTATGCCATTACTTACACTCAAATCAGACACACTTAACCATTTTCCTAAGTGGAAAAAAAATACGTAATAGCTCAAAAATATTTAAACCTTTTAAACTTACCTCTTAATCATAGAGCTCAAGTTAAACAGTAAAGTTACCCATTAAGTCAAATTCTGTAAATCAAATTCAGATTTCCAAATGATGAATTTTTTTAATATTCTTACAAAAATTTAGGGTAATAGCTTTGGAGGAACATATTGCAAAGGTGCAACAGAACAACAGCCCTTCTCACTTCCCCATTGCATAATCTTGTATTTTTTTAAAGAAAGGAAAGCAATGAGCTCTGTTGTCCAATGTAGCAGACACTAGCCAAATCTGACTAAGAATAAATAAAATTTATTCCTGACTGGTGTGGCTCAGTGGGTTTGGCATAATTTCACAAAGCAAAAGATCAGTAATTTGATTCCCAGTCAGGGCACATGCCTGGGTTTCAGGTTTGTTCTGGGTTAGGAGTATGTTGAAGAAGCATATAAATGTTCAATGTTTCTCTCTCATGATGCTTCTCTCTCACATTGACGTTTCTCTTCTCTTTCTCACTCCCTTCCACTCCAAAAATAAATAAAACAGCCCTGGCTGGTGTGGCTCAGTGGATTGAACATCAGACTGTGATTCCCAGTCAAGGCACATGCCTGAGTTGCAGCCAGGTCCCCAGGTGCCGGCATGCAAGAGGCAACCAACCATGTATCCCACACATCGCTGGTTCATTTCTCTCTGCTTCTCCCTCCCTTCCCCTGCTCTAAAAAAATCAGTAAAACCTTTTTTTAAATAAATAAAATCTAAAAAATTTAAATTAAAAATTAAACTCCTCAGTTACAATAGCCACATTTTTTTTTTTAACTTTATTTTTTTTTCAGAGAGAGGAGAAGGGTGGGAGAAAGGAGAGAAACATCAGTTGGTTGCCTCTCACACACCCCCAACCAGGGACCTGACCCCCAACCCAGGCATTGTACCTTCACTGGAAATTGAACCAGCAACCTTTATACTCACAGGCCAGTGCTCAATTCACTGAGCAACACCTCCCAGGGCACAACAGCCATATATTATAATTAGTCAACAATCACATATGTATAGTGGCTACTATATATACATAGCACAGATACATAGCATTCTTATCATTGAAGAATGTTCTACTACACAGCTTTAATAAAGGAAATTATTAGCTTTAAAGATACGAAGGAAAAACATTTTCCCATCTCAATGAAATGTTTATTGGCACCCTGGTTGGTGTGGCTCAGTGGATGAGTACAGGCTTGCGAACCAAAGGGTCACCAGTTCAATCCCCAGTTGGGACACATACCTGGGTTGAGGGCCAAGGTGCCCAACCACACATTTATGTTTCTCTCCCTCACCTTCTCCCTCCATTCCCCTCTTTCTAAAAATAAATAAATGAAACCTTTAAAAAATGTTTACTGGTTTGTTTGAAAGACTTCCAAAAGAGGGGAATGCAGCCCTACTGGAATGTCAACTTCTACAAACTAAGATGACATCAGAAGCTAAACAGTTCAAAAACGTTAAACACCACAAAAAAACAAAAACAACAAAACAAAAACAAAATTTAAACGTTTTTTAAAAAAATGTTAAATACCATCCTTTTGGAAAAGTTTACTAAAAGTTGTCTATAATAGTTTATTGTAGAAACAAACCTAGCTTCCTTTAAAAAACTTTTGAAAGTATATACATTCAAAATAATTCTACCAAGTGACAGGCTGTTTCGCTAATACCCAAAACATAATTCAGTGCATTAATAATTTTATGTTGAAAATGCACTAGTTAAAAAAATTTCCATGTCTCATTAATACCCCATAAGAATTTCCCTTTTCTTGAAGCCATTTAGATGTTCAAATGTCTTCCCTAAAAAGTTTCATTTAATCACAATCCATTTTCTCTTTTCATATTAAAATTTTGTCTTCATTACTCATTGAAAGATCCCAATACTGAAAGCTAACGTTCCACTAGGAAAGCTTCCACAAACTGCCATGACCATCAAGGCTGAGGGTCCCTAGACAACACACATCCTTGTGTAAGAGCTTCCCCCTCCAAGGATATTTTGTTGGGAAAATAAAATCCATTATCTAAATATGAATTACAACAGTACTGTAAAACTGACACTGATGGAATTCACCAGAAAGCACACAGGAACACGAACACCTGTGTTCTTAAGTGTAAAGCCTCACCATTCACTCTTTTAAAAAATGTACAAGGGAGGCACAAATTGTGCCTGCTATTGAATAACTTTACAAGATTTAGATTAAAACTAAGCAAAGACATAGTATTGTGGTATTAGAATGCATAAGTATTCAAATAGTATGTAATTCCAAAACGTAGAAAGCTCCTGAATGTTGGTGGGGACACATTTACAATAGCAATTCTGCACTGTCCCAACACTGCCAGTGTAAGGGTATATGCCCGCAGCGCTGAGGAGAGGCACAGTGAGAAATAACGTGGTTAACCGTTAAATGCTTGAAGGTCTGGTGGAAGCCAAAGCAACGATTTGGGTAATTTTGTAAGAAGCCAGTCGGCTAGGTGAGCCTCCGTGCCCAGTGAGACTTCCGGTAAGGCCGGAGTTCCTATTCCCAATTCGTACCCCATTCATTCTCCTTCCAAACCCATTTAGCCTAGACTCCAGAGTTTGCCACCTTGCTGGGTCCTGGTAGGTGCGATCACAACCATCAAGGCAGGGCTAACCGCCAGCAAGGAAGGCAGCTCGGAACTCGGAACTCGGACAACACGCCGGCCCAGAGAGGACGACGCCCCGCTCTCCCTACACTCACCAGGCGGATGAAGCCAAAGCCGCGGTCGCGGTTGATGAAGACCTCGCTAGGCTCGCCATAGCGCTCAAAGAGCCGCTTGAAGTCCTCCTCCGTGATATCCGTGGGCAAGTTGCCCACGAAGAGGCGGCAGCGCTGAGTGTACGTCTTCTCGCCCGGCTTGAGGAAGCTCTTGATATCGATGGTGAAGCCGACCTCCTCCTCTGAACGCTCCTCGGCGGGCGCGGGCGCAGGTGGAACCGTCTCCCCAGCTAGCGCGAGCGCCATGGCAGCCGCCGGCTCGCTCTCGCCAGCCACCGATTCAAGAGCGCGCAGGCGAGCCGGGTTTTTCTCAATTCGGACTTGCTTCAGGTTTCCCCTCAACATCATCGGAGGGCTTCGCCTCGGGCCCGGAGCCAACCCTAGAGATATGTCTATAGCTCCGTGACTCCGTGTGGAGATGTTACTGGAATAGAGAAAACCACAGAAAACCGAGAGGTCGCCAGGCCAGCAGCACTAGCCAGCCCACAGTAGATCCTCTGCCGCTGCACGCTCAAAATGGCGCTGCCTTCAGCCGCAGTTGGAAGGGATGCAGACCGCAGGCCCCGCCCCTACGCAAACGCCGGCGCACCGGAGCCAGGCGCCTGCGCAGTCTTGGCGCCGATGCACCGGCGCTCCAGGCTTCTCACCTCCTGACCAGTACCTCCTCCCCCAGCCTCCTACTAGCTGAGCGAAGTGCTGTTTTCCAGCCCACCCAAATAGCAGGAATTCTTGGTTGTACATACAGGGAAAATTGTGCGATGTGTGCAGCAGTGTGTGAAAATACGATATTCTATGTAAATATCCAGTTCAATTTTCAGAAACGATAGGAAAATGAAAACTTGCACATTTTATACTCACCTTTGAATAACAGGATCTATCCGAGTAATTGATACAAGTAACACATTTCATCTGTTTCAAGAGCAAAGTTGGTATGTCTGTGTTGTTTTTTGACGTCAAGAGCAAAGTTTTTATTATATTTCCAAATAAACTCCAATCCTATAAAATAACTGTGCCTGTGAACCAGCCCCAGAACTATGGTACTACTCCATGACAAGAATCCATAAATGTTTTCTGTAAAAGGCCTGACTTTGAATATTTCAAGGTTTGAGAGCCATACAGTGTCTACCAAACTATCCAGTTCTGTCTAATACCACTCCTGGTACATGGTTCAGTCTCCAGTGAGTACTTGGAAATGAAGTTACAGTCGCTGCAAAAGAGTTCAATGGTTTCTGATAAAGTTAAAAATAAGATGACTTTAGAACAGAAACCCCACTCCTAACTAGCCAAGTGAAAGAAAAACTGCTCACACAAAAACCTATACATAGATGTTTAAAGGGGCTTTTTTTTTTTTTTTATTTTAATGTTGTTGTATTACATCCATCCCCTTTTTGCTCCCCTCTATCCCCCTCCCCACCCACCCATTCCCGCCAAAGTCAATCCCACCTGTTGTCCATGTCCATGGTTCCTTTATACTAGGTTCTTGTCTAAGCTGCTCCCCTTCTTTGCCTCTGCCTCCCCCCTCCCTCCAACCCCGTTCCCCCTGACCACTGAAGGCCTATTCCTTGTATTCATACACTTGGTTCTGTTTTGCTTGTTGTTAGTTTTGCTCATTATTGTCCCGTAATG
>PVIW01015222.1:0-20560 GCA_004026585.1 Noctilio leporinus | reverse complement strand
AGCTGCCCAGCAGCTCCGTTTTTCGGCCCTCTTGCCGCCCCGGCCGGTGCACTTCCTGCTCCCCCGCTCCGGCTTCCCGCAGGACTCTTCTCCTCCGCCTCTAGCCGCGCGCGCCGCGAAACCTCCTCTCCCTGTTGCCGGGGTGAGTCTCTCACACAGTCCCTCCCCTGCAAGAGTTCAGTTCCGCGTTCCCTACTGCGTTTGCCCTCGCTGCCCGCACTTCACTGCTGAGACTTCCAGTCGCCCGGGAGCCCGAAACTGGCCCCGGTCAAACGCGCCCCTCTGGGCAGAGCCGCCCCTGCCCAGAGCCGACCTCGGCCCGCCGGCCGGTCGGTCGGGAACGCCTCACCTACTGTCCTGCTGGCCTCCTCTGCCTCTGGGCTCCGCTCCCCTGTGTCCAGATGCTGTCCGTTCCAATCCCTAGGGTCCTGAAGACGTCTCACGCTCCTTATCCTGTCCTCTAGCTGCTTTGGTACTCGAGAACACCATCAGCACTGCTCTCTACTCTGTCGCCATCTTCCCTCCCTCAAGTCTGAGTTCTCTATTTCTTATACCCATGAGCTGCTGCTTCTTCATCCTCCCCTTTTAATAAATTCCAAAATTGTCTACTTAGTTACCCAAACTATAATAGATACCTAGGTCCCATCCTTGGATATCTTGGCAGAGGCAAAGAAGGGGAGCAGCTTAGACAAGAACCTAGTATAAAGGAACCAGGGACATGGACAACAGGTGGGATTGACTTTGGGGGGAATGGGTGGGTGGGGAGGGGGACAGAGGGGAGCAAAAAGGGGATCGATGTAACACAACAACAATAAAATTTAAAAAAAAAGACTAAAAAAACAAACAAACAAAAAAAACCCTCTTCTCTCACTATCTAATTTATCACAATGCCGTTAATCTTTTGTTCAATATATAATACATTTAGAATCCAATTAACTTCCCTCTGTTTTTACTTTCTTTTTTTTTATTTAATTTTATTGTTGTTGTATTACATCCATCCCCTTTTTGCTCCCCTCTGTCCCCCTCCCCACCCACCTATTCCCCCCCAAAGTCAATCCCACCTGTCGTCCATGTCCATGGTTCCTTTATATAGGTTCTTGTCTGAACTGCTCCCCTTCCTTGCCTCTTCCTCCCCACTTCCCCCAACCCCATTCCCCCTGACCACTGAAGGCCTATTCACTGTGTTCATATATTTGGTTCTGTTTTGCTTGTTGTTAGTTTTGTTCATTATTGTCCTGTAATGGGTGAGATCATATGGAAACACCAATTCATAAGAACCTATGTACACCTATGTTCATAGCAGCAGTATTTACAATAGCCAAGTGCTGGAAACAGCCTAAGTGCCCATCAGTGGATGATTGGATCAAAAAACTTTGGTACATTTACCCAACGGAATACTACACAGCAGAAAGGAAGAAGGAACTCCTATCCTTTGCAACAATATGGATGGAACTGGAGAGTATTATGCTTAGTGAAATAAGCCAGTCAGTGAAGGACAAATACCATATGTTTTTTACTTTCTTTTATAGCTTTAGGGCATGGGTGGTAAACACAAGGTCCCAGCCGTCCACCTTATTTTATCTGGCCTGGCACCTTGGCCCTGCACCTTGTTTCTACCCAGTTCCCTTAACTGTTAAGGAGTAGTTACATTTATACAGTCCTAAAATTACATTCAGCCCTTTGAAGGCAACTGCAAGGCTGATGTGGCCCCCAGTGAAAATGAGTGACCCTACTCACTTCCTGGAAATTCAATTCTTCTTCTACGAATGTAACTACAGCAATGGGTACCCTGCTAATGGAATATTAGGCAGTATCATCCTCCATTCTAAAGGCAGCATTACTGTTACTAAACTTTCTTGCAATTCGAAGAAATCAGGCCCCTTCCAAAATGCTGAGTTTTGTACTTCAAAGTTTAATAGTCAAGGCAATCTCTCGGTCTGTGATGAAAGGTTTTCAGGATCATTCATTGAGAACTAGGAAGCACTGAATGATTTGTAATACCTCTTCTACCAAATAGTAAATTCAAACCAAAATTAGTACAGCTGAGTACTGCATGGATTCAAGAGGAATCTAAATCCGTGGAGAGAAAAGGCTGCAGAACACTGGTAAGTGAGCCGCACTCACTGCTCTACCAAGACCTGCCATGAGATACCCATTTCCAATTCCACACACCAGACAAAGGAAGCTCCCACTGCCTCTGGATCCAGATCTTTGTGGTCCTGCTGCTCATGCTGTTTCCCACTATCTAGAATATCCTCTCCCACCGTTCTTGCCAAACCAGATTTTTCTGCTTTGCCTTGCTACAGCTACATGTAATCACAGAGTCAGGCCTTTCCCTTTGTACTCAGTGCAGCCTTATACCTGGTGCTTCCGCTGGTGTAGATGTTCCATGAACCGTTGATATGTCAAGAGAAATAATGAAAGTTCTTAGACTACACCAGTGTCTTTTAGAGGAATGCAGGCCAACTGTCTAGTTTGGGGTGCTGTGCTCTTATGAGAATATCTACAGGTGTCAAGACAGTTATGCAAGACACTAGCAACTTGATAATATGGCCCAGATATGTGGCCAATTTAAATTGGCTATGAGTCCAATTAAAATGGGCTCTATCAGGTCAAAATTTGCCTTTTAATTATTCTTTCTTTGTCTAACATCAGGAGCCAGTGGTGGGCTTTAGCTACTTCAAACTTTGTGTTTCAATGAGAAGTTTAACAGCACTGCATTGCATCTTCTCATGGTGTGCTTAGAATGCAACTAGCTAGCTTTATCCTCCTTTGTTGAAAACAAATTCTAGTCATTGCTGCTGACAGAGATTGCTAGGGGTATGCTCTAATTTCATTTTCAATTTTTAACTTGTATTGTTTTACATACCTACTTACCCATATACAAAGTGAATTAGAAGGCAAATTATTTTCTTTTTCAGATAAAATCTAGGGTCCTTTTTATTTTCCAAAGAACTCATTTACAAAATACATTGTGTCTTTAATATAGCATCTGGATGTTGGGATGGAGACTTGAAAATGGTGGGACACAATGTTAGTATAAGATTTAAAATATACACAGACAGCTAGAGTTATAATAAAATCCTATTGGTTGTCATGCTCTGTGTGAGGTAGGGAACCTACTACAGAGTGTGGTGTGCTTGGAGGGAGTGGACGATTCTTCCAGAAGAACAGACAGAGGTGAGGAGTAGTTTTTGCTCTAAACCCAGGATAGACTCCACCTTAATCTCCAGTTGGCATCTCTGAGATAGAAGGTTTGCTCCCATGAGCAGTTCCTGAAGACATAGGAAAAGCGTCCGGTTGAGCAAAGGTTTCCTCTTTGGTGCATTACTCTTTATCTATGGTAGATCTGCTGTTTCAGAGTAAAGGTGAGGATTTTATCTCGTCAGGTGTTCTGTCTCTGGGTCCCGTTTGCCTTTCTGGCAAGAGGCACTGGTAGGTCCTGATATTCCCAGAGCTGAGCAGATGAAAGCTAGAAGTCCACATAAATAGACAGAGATTTTAAAATCGGAGAGAAACAAGGAAAATCACGGGTAATAAATCATTAACTTTTTTACTGTTCTTCTTACACATGGCCAATTACTTCTTTCATAAAAGGACTAGAGGAACCCAATCTGAGGGTAATTTTTAAATCTCCACACTGTAAAACTGTGTTTTTTTCCTCTCCACTTGGACTTTCATGTCCAGTCCCAGAGAGTCTTTTTTCCCCGTTGGCAAAATCTGCAGGGACTTCCAGGTGGCTGAAATACACCCTGCCCATTGTTGCCCAGGACATTTATAGCGCATTGTTCAGAAAAGAATAGCTGAGAATGACGGGGGGCTCTTCAAGTGGGCCTCATCGAGCCCCAGATTGGAGACATGTTTTTGTCATTTCGAAGTTTCGACAGTAGGGTACAGGATTCAAAGCGAAGACCAGCTCCTGCCGAACACAAGCCTTAATTAATTTCCAGCAGGAGATGAGCGATTGCCAATAAACCATGGATGAAAATGGAACAGGGCACCAGAGGCCAGGTTTTCATCACCAATGAATAGTGTTTCTTGCTGTTTTCTTGAAAGATCGGACTGAGAGATGAGTGAACCCCCACACCAGCTCACTGGTCGTAAGGGTGAATGGGCAAACACAAAGCAGGATGGACTCAAAGACATTTCTCAGTGTTTCCTACACTAACAGCTATAATATTTATGGAGCCTCTGTTTATCTGACCCAATTATTTCTGGTATCATCATTAAACCTCGCTCTTGGGAGGTTCTAAAGGCTGGCTGTTCTTTTCACTCAGTAGGTGCTTGTAGGGGTCAGTTCTGCCAGGGGTGTGACCAGGGACTCCCTTCCTCCCTCCCTGCCTCCAGGAGCAGCCTGTTTCACCTCTGAGCAGCTCAGCCAGTTTCCTTTTTTTTCTTAAAATTGAACCAAAACGAATCTCCTGCAACTGTGACCCATTCATTATCCCTGAAAGCCAAACAGAGAATCAAAACCCTTTTTGCGCTTGATAACTCTTTAATAAAAGAAGGCAGGTCCATAGTCTTCCTGACAGGCCTCTTTAATGGGCAAAACCTGTGTGTGTCCACTTGGTCTTGTGCAAATGATAATTATTGTTGTAATCACAAACCACTAGTACTTACAGAGTGCTTAGAGTGGGCCAACTGTGTGAATTGGTTACTAGGATTACCCCATTTCCCAGATGAGGAAAATGATGCATAGAGAGCTGAACTTGCCTACCAGGATTTGAATTCAGCATTTACAGCCTGAATCATGACATTTTATGCTTCTCAAATCCTCATTTATCTACTTCAACCATACCCACCTGGAAGACAGGAACCATTTCCAATTTCCTGCGGGAAACTGAGATTTTTGACATTTATTTCGCATTGTATATAACTAATTTTAGGTATGTTGTCCTGATTAAACCTCTTAACACTCAGTAAACATTATTAGTCCTATTTTCTTGGTAAGAAATGGTATTGAAATGATTAAAGGTAACAGAAAGCAGCCGAGTTAGGAGTTCGCCACGTGCTTCTGAGTCAAAATGATAGTTTCCATTCTATCACCACTTTTTTTTTAGATTGTATTATTTTTAGGGAGAGGGGAAGACAGAGAGGCAGAGAGGGAGAGAAACATTAATGTAGGGTTGCCTTTCGCCTGCCTCCAGCTAAGGACCTGGCTTGCAACCTGGTTATATGCTCCGGCTGGAAATCAAACCTGTGACCTTTGGGTTCCTTTGAATTCACACGCTGTGCCACCAGCCAGGGCCCTCTACCACCAATTCTTAAGGTGATAGAATGGAAACCAGCTGAGGCTCTCAATAAAGGAAAAGCCAACTTCCTGCAAAGTCAAGCCCGCCATCTCTGACTAGAGCCCCATCTGTGACTAATGCTCTCTAGCAGCATGAAAGAATGGGCAGGGGTGGTGGGGTGGGGTTCTAGTTTATGGTTTGACATCAGGCATTCAGAGGCAAAATCACCAGAAAGTACCCTGAACGCCCATAAGCCTTGCTTTTTTATCTCCTCAGCTCGAAGGTGCTCACCTCACGTTGGCTGCAGTATAGATTCAGCCTTTAGCAATGGTTAGAATTATGAACTGAAAAAAAAAAAAAAAAAAGAATTATGTACTGAAACACTCATTTCAGTGCCAGTACCACGATTAGCTTTGATTTGTGTAGACCTGCATGCAGAGGAGGGAGTCTGAGAGCAGGAAGCTGGGTTTGTGGGCAGCTAAAGTAATTTGGGTCCATGCATGTGGCACCCTAACGAGCAGCGAGCAGCGGCAGAGCAGAGGGCGGGCAGGATGTTCCCTGGAATGAGCACCAGGAGTGTAAATGGGGATTTGTTCTTTTTTATCTCCACCACCGCAGGGATGTTTAAGGATTTGTTGAGATTAATGCATTCATTCCTCTTTGGAAGTTTAAACACTCCCAATGGATGTGAGGCCAGTAGACGATTCTCACTATAGAAGGAACTGCTTCATTGGTTGCAGTTGGCCGAGATTGGCTGCAGGGAATAAGTGATTTGTTGGAAAAGGAAGGAAAATGAGGGTGGAAAGATCAAAGGCTTAATGTTTCAGGCATATCTTTTCTGGGTTTCCTTCAACTCTTTCCTCTCCATCTTAGTTATGAATTTATTATGACTGGGAGGTCCCACTGGATTCCTGGAGACGTTTAGGAGTGGCCCAGAAATGCCATCAGCAATTCACTGCTTGTGCCAAACTGTGGAACCTTCTACACATGTCAAGTATAAAAAAGAAACTTGCTACTTTTTTGGTCAAATTCCCTCAGGTTTTCAATTGACTAAGGCAAGCTTCACACTTTTGGACAAATTCCTTAATGTTGGCAACCCTCAGTGGTTTCATCGAAAAGTGGGGCTATCCCTGGCTGGTGGCTCAGTGGATTGGTGCTGGCCTGTGAACCCAAAGCTCGCTGGTTTGATTTCCAGGGCACATAACCAGGTTGTAAGCCAGGTCTCCAGCCAGATCCTTACCTGGAGGCAGGTGAAAGGCAATCATACATACATTGATGCTTCTCTCCCTTTCTTCTTCCCTCCCTGCCCTTCTCTCTGAAAATAATGAATAAAATCTTTAAGCAATAAAAGTAAATAAAAATGGGGTGAATAATACATTTTGAATTTGACTTAAGGACCGAGTGTGATAACGCCTCACTTTATCAGGCAACAAACCAATGCAAATACACAATAGATGCTCAATAAAAGATGATACCATTAAAATTACTGCTTTATTATTAGGTTGTGGATTTATTGAAAAATCAGATGAAGAACTCTCCCCAGATGCAATTTTATTTTTATTTTTGATGGGGATTTTTAAAAATATTTAATTTGGAGACAGAATCTTGAAAAGTTTTTCTGTGAAATGTTACCGTCAGGGAAGACTGCTGCTGCATTTCACAAGCATTAACCAAATTGCCAAGAATTAAACTAGAATCGAGGGCACTCTTAACAAGGCAGTTTGCAGTTTTCAGGCACATCTCTTTTCTTCAGCTCATTTGCAAATACTTATCTCTGATTTCAATCATTCAAATGACTTCAGAAATACAATGGAAACAGAGCAGAACTAAGTGTTTCCAACTGTCTATGTCTGGTGAGGGATGATGTAAAATGAGACATTTAGCTGGTATCCTGCATGGTCTCTAAATAGAATTAACAAAATCATCCACATTTTAGTGGCTAAAAATAGTGCTTATTGTAAAGGCAGCAGGCCTGGAGACCTGAGGGCTGAAGGTGGGTGCTGGTGGGTATGGGTGAATGTGCTTACATGCAGGGCTACTCTCAGTGGTCAATTAAGAGGTTCTTAGTCTCTGGAGTTCACTTTAATTGGATCCATAAAAAGGAAGCAACAATGGCCTTCCTTCTATCTCTGTAGTCATCTTGAAATGAATTACAGATGGAATGAATCTGCAGAGGTAAAACTAGCTGAACACTACATTGATTTATTATAGATTACCCATTGGAATTGTCAGCCTGAGACCTGACTGTTCTCCTTTCGCCTTTAGACAGTATTTTGATGTTAATGAGGTGATTTCTTTTCCTCTGTGTTTTTTTTTTTTTTTCCTTCAGTGCAGCAGTTTCCCCATTCTGGCCTGTTAATCATTAATTATGCTGTTAGTTAAGAACTTGTGTACTTGACTCATGGTCATTTATTTCTTTTCTACAAATTATACAATAAAGTTATTTATTGTCTGTGTTATAGGGAACTCTTAAGTATCAAAGTGGGTAATCCAGAAAGTTTTTACTTTGGTTTAAACAAGCAAAATGCGTTACTGCCTTGTGCACAACACGTTCTTTCAGCAAGGGGACAGTTTTCCATAGCCAACAATTAAAAACTATACAAAATAAGAAGATTATACCCCCGTTCTTTCTAAGCAGACCACTTGATCTTAATTAATTACTCAGCACTTGTATACATAGCACTTATCATCTTTCATGTGATCTGGGTTATTTGCAAATATTAATCCTCTGAGCCCATGAGTGAAGCACTACGTATTTTCTCATTTTCCAGAGATAAAAATAAAACACACAGTAAAACTGAGTAACTTGACCAAGTTTGCATAGCTAGTAGAAAGAAGAGGTGGAATTTGACTCCAAGTGAAGTCTGTGAATGTAATCAGTATTCTATAAGCACTTGTGTTCATACCTCTTAATTAAGTGTAATAAAATATAATAACAATAAAGCCTGCCACTATTAGTATTGTACCTCTTTCTTCTTTACAGTTCATTTTGACTCCTAGATAGAAGTTCTTATATTATTTTCATTATTAAACTTAGTCTTAATTAAATTTAAAATTAAAATCCAAATAGAAATTTTAAAAAATGTGATTTTAGACCTGGGCATTATTGGGAGAAAAAATTGTGTTCTGGTAAGATTTATGGTTCATGGGATCACCAACTGTTAGGTCTGGGAAGCTGGGTATTTTCTTACTCCCTTATTTTTAGAGATGAAAAACGTGAGGTGAGGAAGGGAGAGTGCTTGGATCAGGGTCACAGGTCCCACTAGTGATAACACTCAACCTGACAACTGGCTCCCAGCTCCTAGTTCAGTTTCTCCTGAGCCAATATCCTGAAATACTGTCCCTCATTATAGTCCAGAAGGCTGGCCAAGGACATGATGTAGCCTGAAGCCAGCAGATGTCCTTGGTCTTATCTGTGTTCATTTTTCCATAGGACCTAGAACAATGTAGGTACAAGAGCTGTCCAATTCTTTGGCAGGAAGGGACCAGTTGTCTTTGTAAAAGATGGATGGTTGATGGGTATCACCTGAGCCAGTGTCATGTAACTGATGGTTAGTTTTTAAAGGTGATCCAATCTCCAAGTTTTCTCAGTTATAAATGGTGTCAGTTGAACCTCTAGGATGAGCCTTACTGGTGCTTGATTTTGAAGAACCACAGTAAGAATACCCTTTGATGGAAAACAAATAACTTACGCCCCTTGCCAGTTTTTAGAAATGGGAAAGACCATTGCAGGGTTGGGGACTCCACGGCTATCCTGATTCAGTGCAGGATGTAACCTTGCCTTAGCTAATGGAAGGCTTTTTTTTTCTCAAGCCACCATGGCCTCGCAAGGTGCCCAGGCATCTCTCCTATCTTGGGCAGGAGAATTAGGCATTTTGGCTAAGGTTAGGGGTTATCCACATGGAATGGGTTAACTAGATGGGGGCCTGGAGAGATTTGCAGAGATGTAGTAGTCACTTAAACTGGACCATTTCTGAGAGGTAATTTGATTGTGGATGATGCCTGGCAACTCAAGGGTCAGTTTGATGCTGGTTTGGCTTTCTTGGGAGATCAAGGTTCTTATACTTTTTTGAGTTATTAACCCCTTTGTTTCAAACAGCCTGTAGAGCCCTTAGAAGAATAATGTCATTTTCAGTACTTCATTGAGGTAAATTCACAGATAGTAAAAGGAATACATCTTATGTATAGCTTAATTGTGACAAATGTATCCATAGTCACAGACCAAAATAAGAACACTTCTGTCACTCTGCAAAGTCTCCTTGTTCTTTTCCCAATCAACCCTCCCTACCGTAGAGGCAACCCTTGTTGCTTTCACCATATAGATAGTTTTGAACTACACATAAAGGAACCATACTGCAGATTCTCTGCATTTAGCTTCTTTCCCTCCTTTTAGTATTTTTTTATTTTAATCATGTTATTATGCATATTAGTTATTTGTTGTTTTTAATTAGTGTATAATTAAATAAGGTTAAGTGTATAATTGTATACAAAGGAAACTAGTTATTTTAAAATAGTTATCAGCATATTTTATTTTACTTTTTTAAAATTTCTTTTTATGGACTCTGGAGAGACAAGAGAGAGAGGAAGAGAAAGAGAGTAGGAAAGAAACATCAATTTATTGTTCCATTTATTTATGCATTCATTCATTGCCTCTTGCATGTGCCCTGATTGGAGATCAAACCTGCAATCTTGGTGTATTGGGATGATGTTCTAACCAACTGAGCTACCCAGCCAGGGCTGTATTGGTGTATTTTAGAAAGCATTTAGTATATAGTTCAGTATGTGTGCCTCTTTATTAGTTCATTAATAACAAGCTCTAGAGTGGGCCTAGTAGTTTACTAACTACTGTAACTTTGAAGTGGCAATGAGTATATGTGATGGATGGACATTTGCCACATCTGTTAATATCATATGAAAACATCAGTCAATTGTTCTTGGTGACAAAATCATATTACCAGTAGTAATGTCATTTATTATCTACATCCTTAACTTTAAAAAATTGTTAAGTTAGAAGCTAGTTTAAAAAATGAAAAGGATTTTGCCATCCAAGCTCATGGACACTCTCCATCCTGTGAGCACCATGTTGTAAACCCTCATAATATATGGTTGGTACATGGGATGGTTCTTCTGGCTGCATGGTTCCTTGGCTTCTCCTTCACACCTCACATTTTTTGGCCTTTGAAATGTTTAATACAGTGTCTGTGGGCTGGACAACTTGTTCCATTTAACTCCTCTTCTGTATGTGGGACAGGAGCTATTAGCCAAAACGTCTTATTACATTTTTGATTTTATACAATAGTAAGTTGCCTATGGATATATCTCTTAATGGACTGGGGAAGGCACTTGAGGTAAGAGAAGGACTTTAGTGAAGAAGGAGGAATAGTTTACTAAGAGCACTTTGATTAGTCCTTTGGCAACATCTTTCTATGGGATGTTAAGAGAGAAATTCTCTCTGTCCCCAGAAGAATGTGCAAGTCCTTACTGCACCACAAGAGTCATGAAAATAGCACCAAGGACAATACAACTCCTAGGCCTGCATAATGGCTAAAATAGAAAAGCATTTATCTCATTGTGTGAATGAGAAAATATGACATTTTGAAGATTTCTAAAAATATAGTTCTTATAGCTAGAAATAGGTACTGAAATTATGTCACCCTTTGTTCAGCTTTGATGTCTGTTTCCTAAATGCCTGAGCTTTGTTAGTTGGGTCCATAGAGGGGAAATAGAGGCCCTATGATGATCTAGTTCATTCAAGTGTCAGGCGTAAGGCTCCTAGTTCAGAATTAAAGAGAGCCATAGGGTGAGAAGCAATCTGTGCCCATGATTCTGTTGGCAGCACTATCCTTCAAGCTTTGATTCATAACTCATCTGTTTCCTGCCTATTGCCCTGAGCTCAGCAATACCATGCCAGTTTCCATGGTGCTGACTTGCATACAAAACCAGGACTTGTGTATTTGTTTGCCTCACACGTTTCCAGTGCTAAGTGTTCTTTTAAGAAAGGGATTAGCATGCTAGCCAATTAAGAGATTTTGCCAGTAATAAAGCACCTGGGAATATGATAACTTCAGGTTGTGTTGCTGCTGCTATACCTAAGAACCAACAATATGGTTGATTGGTTTTCTTAGGCCAGCCCTTAGTCTTAAAGATAGTAGATCACAGTGAGATCTGTAAGGGGGTTCTTCTTCTTCTTTTTTTTCCTTACTGTATGTTTTAAGCAGTTTTCACATAATTGTCAGGTCCTGGTGCTTAGAGCTTCAGACCCATAGATTCTGCTTGTGGGGAGACCTCTGGCCTGGTGATAAACATGGACTTATGAGGAGCTTTCAGGAGATTTGGCCTCTTTATTGCAAGTAGGGGTGGCTAATGACTGAAAAACACACGTGGCTCATGAGAGTGTCAATGTCCTATTCAGAGTTTGTCCACTCTGTACAATAGTGGTGCATGCTAGCTTACAGCAGGGACATCTTATATACACTTTGGAACAAAGGAGGCCCTATACACACTAGAACAAAGAGGCTGTATACCTAACGGCAACACTTACCCACTCAGGGCCACTATGTGGGCCATTCCTGGGCTCAGTGTTCTGGGGAGCTGGGATAAGATTAGTTTAAAGACTGGCTAGTTGGCAGATGCCAGCGGAAGGGTCAGCCATCTACAGAGAGGAATGGGGGACCAGGACCCCCACCATCCTGATAGTAATTAAAACATTTTTTGTGCTTTTATTGTGGAGCATGAATGGATTTTTTGTGAGCTCAACTTTGAAGATTTTTGTTACTGTTGCTGTGGGTCTCTTGAGTGGAAAACTTTGGCCACTTTCACTTAGAACTATTTTTCTTAAAACACATGATGTTTTATAAAAAAAATTCTCAAACTATCTAAATCAGTATTTTTAGTCAGCTTTAATTAGTAGAACAAAAGCTAGAAAATGTTTGGTCGTTAAAACTTTCCACTGACTGATGTTGCCAGTGGAAATAGGATTCTTCCATGAAGTCACAGGTTCTTCGGAAGTTGTGAGCAAAGCAATTTGGGGACCTACTTGAGGATGTGGGCAATTGTGGCAAGGTTTATTGGAGCAAAACAGGACTTTTCCAAGGTAGCTGGTGTCTCATCCATGGCCGGGGATCTCAGCCCTGTCCTGCTGTGAAGAAGTCCAGTCTTTGGGGCTGCAAACCTGCACCCATTCCTTTTAGGTTCAGAAGGGCCAGGACGTAGAGATGTAGAACTTCTCTGTATTTATTTCCCCATCTGCACATCCATTGCCAAGGCTACTCTTCGTCTATGTGGCTGCTATGGAGAGGGAGAGCATGTGAATGAATGAGCAAGCCCTGGGCATTTGTTAAGCTTTGATTAGATTATAATCAAGCTTGGGAAAGAGCAGACTTTCTTTCAATCTAACCAGACACTTTCCTGGCTCTTCACAGTTTTGTGCTGGACTCTTCCCTTGTGCCATCTTGGCTCCTACTGCGCATGCCTCAGCAAAGGAAGTTTCCCTGATCTTTTACCTGGCCCCACTCTAGCTGTTGGGCTGGTTGTGCCCCCAGGGAGATTGAAAAGCCAATTCTTTCTGCCTGCTTGGGGATTAAGTTCTCTGGGATGAGATGCATCTGTCCCCTGGGGAGCCTGTGAAAAAAAATCAAGCTTAAAGTGTAATTCCACTTGCTTCCTTCCTTTATTAATAACTGACTAGCAACTTAATACTAACATCTGCTAATA
Source organism: Noctilio leporinus (assembly GCA_004026585.1). Lineage (NCBI taxonomy): Eukaryota > Metazoa > Chordata > Mammalia > Chiroptera > Noctilionidae > Noctilio > Noctilio leporinus. Next base: position 7,616 of record PVIW01015222.1, on the reverse strand, counting down.
GCAACAGAAGAGGAGGAAAGACCAATACAACCACATGGATGAATCTCAAAAACATGATGCTGAGTGGAGAGAAGCCTTCTGTGAAAGAGTATATACTGTTTGATTCCATTTAGATGAATTTCTGTGTTAAAAAATAAAGAAAGAGTAGTTGACTCTGGGTAGGTTGGGTGAGGATTGGGGGTGATAAAGATATTTCATATTTTAATGGGATTTGGGTTACATGTGTATGCATTCAAAACCCATGAATTTGTGCATTTTGCCTTATATACATTTTACTCCCAAAGAATAAAAAAGTCCATCATCACAATATCTAGGGTTATCGTGTCAGATATTTAGAAGAACTACACATTGAGAAAAAGTGGTATGACTAGTGGCAATTTAATTAGCAGTATTTGGAAATTATATGTAAATACGTTCTTTCTGTTACTTCAAATATTTACGGAAACCTGGAGGTCCCTGTGGAAATGTGTCTGCTTACAGAAAGTTCTGCCTGGATTTTTATGTGCTCAGCAATGATCAATTGAATTGAAAAGTAGGTCATTTGGATTTAATTTTGATCCATTTTCCTTTTTAGAAATGAGAGGGAGAGAAGGGAGGGGAAATGGGATGCATATAATACAATAACAATAAAGTTAATTTTTTTAAAAATGAGAGGAAAGGCCATTGATTGGGTGGCATTTCATAATTCTGTTTCTTAGGTCAAATGTAGTTTTTAATCTCTGGTCAATGACTCAATTTGCAGACCTTGGCACGTGTTATGATTCAGAAAGTCTTGGCTTTTTGAAAATCTACCATACTCTGCAATGACCTTCTGCGTTTCCCAAATGCTTTGACTTTTCTAAGTTGCCACTTGAACTTGACTAGGAAGCTAATTTTCTAAGTTGCCACTTGAACTTGGCTAGGAAGCTGAGGAGAAGGTGATGCCAAGGCAGTTGCATTTTGTGAAAGGTGGCTCTGAATTCCTGCCCTGAAGTTAGGGTTGATCCATATTACACGATTAGCAGAAAACACACATGTAGAAGATGTGGGCTTAGAATGTAAGCAATGGTGTAAACGTTAAGCAGTGTACAAGAGGAGAATGAATTCTTGATCTCCATCTGTTTCGTGAATTTTCTTCTCCGTTAATGTCCCTCTTTCCTGTCACCACTCAAACTTGGGGTTCCTGCTTCAGTGTGTACGACACAGTGAGCTGTAGAAGGCATGTTAGGCGTCTCGCCTCCCTTCACCCAGCTCTGCATCTAGATCCCAGCTGCTGTGAGGGATGGTTTCTAAGGCCCCCAGCTGCCTCCGTTCTCAGGGGATTCCTCTCGGATGATGAAAGTTGTGTGGTCAGGTAGGCTATAGATCCAACCCCTCAACATACCCACACTTATGTATGTGAGCATGCCTGCACACGCACACACACACACACACACTGTCCCCAGTCAACAGGCCCATAATGTTGCCACACGTACGTACAACTCTATAGTGTGACTCATGCTACAGTGCTCCCTGTGGGGTCAGGCCAAAGACTGCATTCAAATACTGGTCTTCCTATTTATGCTCCCCAAAATGGTGGGAAAAAGGTGAAGACCCACAGCAGAACTTCAAAGGGACCAAGGTGCCCACTTTAAGACAAGATCATTGACTGCCTCTGAGATGAATTTCCATGTGGGTTATTGGGTACATGTAATTAGGTACTAGCCTTTTTCCTGTTTTCCTGCTCGGAAACCGGCTGCATGTGATGCTGGGGGTGTGCAACTCTCCTCGTATGAAAACAGAATGGAGGGTAATTTCCCTCCCACATGTTAATATGTGAGGGAAAAACAGGAAAAGCATGTTTTTAACATTTGACTCCTCTTGCTTCCTTACCCCATCTGAAAGGGCATAATTTATATTCATTCCATCTGTAGAACTTTCAACAGAAGGAACACACACAGATGGAATATAAAGCCTTACCTGGAATCATTAGAGTATGCCGAAGACTTGGTAGTGCCTGGCAAGCAGCCGAGAGCCTCCGAGTTTGTCTCTGGGGGTTGTGGTGGGAGGTGGGCGTTATATAGCGTCAACCTTTGCTTGGCTCGGCTATGTTTGAAAGTGTCGCTATTTGTTGGGGAGTGACTATTCTGACCATTCTCTCAAAAATAATTGGGATCACAAACTCATAGAAAATATTTAGCTTGCTGATTTGTTTACATTGAAAATTATGTATATTTGTATTTTAATGGAATGTGAAAGGAATGGAAAACCATTTTTTTCTCCCTAGAGTAAAATTTTGGTGCTCTGGACAGCTTCTCAGCCGCCTTACAGTATGAATTTTATTTAAAGCAGAAAAAACACCAGCAGTCATTTTTCTTTTTAAAATAAGGGAAAGCAACAAGAAAGGAACGTATTGATTACCTAAATATTTACGATAGTGCTCTGAGACAAACCTCCTCAAACTAATTTAGTTTAATTAGCTCAGGAGTCTATGATTCATCCACAGAGACTAAGCTCGCCTAGCTCACCTAGGCTCTTTTGGTTCTGGCTGATTTTTCCCATGTGCCTGGCGGTCAAGTGGCTATTGTTTGGGGGCAATAGGGACAACTGAGTCTGTCTGTCTGTCCGTCTGTCTGTCTGTCTGTCTGTCTGTCTCTGTCTCTCTCTCTCTCTCTCTCATTCTGCAGCAGCCTAGTCCGAGCCTGCTCCCATGGTGCTAGTAGAAGGTCAAGAATGAGAACAAGCACTTTTCCAAAACTATTTAACCCTCTGCTTGTTTCACTTTTGCTAAGAACCCATTGGCGTGTCATTTGGTTATGTCCAGGGTCACTATAGGAGAGTAATGCAAGATAAATGGTTAAAGGCGTAAATACTGGAAGGGACAAAGATTTGGAGACCCTGTGGCATCTGTTTTATACAATTAAGCATTAAATCCTCTAAACTCTGGAGGAAAGTGGTAGTGATAATTACTGAAGGGAAGCTGTGGAAATGCCAAAATATTATAAAATATGTGGAAAAAAAAACATTCAAGTAGAATTTCTTCATAACAGGCAGGATAGTAGAACATTTGGTCAAACAACCTGACTTTAAATTCTGGTTCTGCTAATTTCTAACTTTGCCTTTGGGAAAGCTATATAAACTTTGCTTGAGTTTCACCATATGCTAAAAAATGCCAACATATGACACAAAATGCTTCATGTTATTCTTGGTTTATTGTAAGCACTCAAGAAAAACTAGCTACTACTTTATTATTAAGCAGTACTCAAAATTATAAAACGTACTTTTAAAATCACAAAAACATACTTTTAAAATTAAAATAAAATATAATTCCTGAATATGGTGGTAGTTAACGAGACAATGAAAAGTTAGTGACCCTGGGTCTAAGAGTGGGATGGATCATTCCCGAGATACCAGGAACCACTTGAGCAATGATTCAGTTAGCCCAGGATACCTAGTTTCAGACAAGTTCAATTTGAGATGGAGAACCACTAAGAAAGATTCGTTACAGGGGTTTGACCTTACCCAGTTGTGGGAGGTATTTAAAAATCTCTGTAACTCTGTTGGTTTTGCATGTGAACATGGATCTTGAAGCCTGCAGGGAGAAGATGGTCATAATGCAGTGGGGAGCAAGCACACATTGGAACTCATGAGCATGAGTTGGCCCCACTAAAACAGATTAGACTCATGCCAGATCTCATGCCCTCTGACCCTGGCATAGCAGGTACCCTGAAGAAGCTTCACCACAGAGCTGAACACTTGGCTGACCAAGGAAGGGGGAAACCTGAGAGAGTAGGAAAAGTAGGGCAACTGCATGCTCAATAAGGGAGCCATCAAGTAAGTGGCAGTGGTCATGGACTGCAAAGCATGGCGTGACCTTCTGAGCGTGATGAACAGTATGACAGTTGCTTCACTTCCTTCTTCCAACTTTCCTACAAAACATCTGTCATGGCCCACCCTAACTAAAAGTATACAGAGGAAGAAACTGAAATTTTGTTCTGCCTGGGTAAGTTGACCCATTAGAGACTCACCACACACTGGCTACAGCAGAAGGAGAACTGGCTTTCAGATTTGGCAAAATCCCTTAACCTTTCTGTCCGGGTTTCAGGTATTAATATCCTTATGATAAAAGAGAATGTGGGGTGGAGCTTTTCAACCTTATGGTTCCTACTTGCTCCAAGTCTATACCTTTGTTATCTTACTTCCCACCTCCCTTAGGTTCCAGGTGCCCGCTAGCCTCACTTACCTGCAATTTTGTCCCAAGGCCGCCAGCTAAGCCAATATGAGCTCAGGGCAAGTAAAAGCAATTCTGCATGTTTGTCTAAGCTTTCAAAGTGGCCTAAGTAAATGCTGGGAGCAGAGGGCAATTGTAAGGGATGAAATTAGATATTTACCGTGTTAACCATGACCACTCATGGATTTCAGAGAAAGCTGACCATATTGACTGAAGTGTTTCACTCTAATTTTTCTAATGATGTGCAATCTTGGCTAAATTTTCCAGCTCTCAGGGGGCTAACCACTATTCAGCAACATGAGTTTCTTTGCCTACTTCCAGTTATAAGCAATTATACTCTTGGCAAGTTTATTCTCTTTGAATAAGCACTTGTACACATTATTGATACCTGGCAGGGCTGAGTCGCTTCATGCAAAGACTCACAGAGTTTTGATGCTATCTCTTCTCTACAAAGTAGTTGAACCACAGAACCAACATTGCTGGGCATTTTGGGGGAAGATGTTATCATGGAATATTCTGGAACAGAAGATTCCAAGAATACTGAAGGGCATTCTGTTTTTGTATGTTCTTACCCACATCTCTCCCCACTTCCCAGTTGGTGAATTAACCAGTCCTGGCAAAGTACTAGCTGTAGATTTATAATCCCCAATTGACAATTTCCTTTCTGGGAATTCACATTCCTGAGAGAGAGCTATCTTGCCTATCCTCATGCCCTCTCCTTACAGCACCCATCCAATGATCCAATGAGTGTCTATTCCAATGTATAAGATCCAGCCCCTTACCCCAGTTTAGGACAATTCTGTAAGGCCATGTCAATGCAGAGCTCAAGTGATTTGGCTGAGACTTTTTTAGTAACTTTATCACAGTCTAACTTCTGCCCGGAACTGCTCCGTTCCTTTCCCTTCCCTTCTCCTCCCCTCCCCTCCTGTCCCTTCCCTTCCCCTTTCCATTCCCCTTCCTCTTTCTTCCCTTCCTTTTTCTCCCCTTCCTTCCCCTCCCCTCCCCTCCCCTCCCCTTTCCTCCCTTGACTTCCTTTTCCTTCCCTTCCCTTCCCTTCTTTAGGTGTTGATACCATAAGCATTCTCTAATTTAAATGCTTGCACAGAAATCCCCTTCTCAGTGTCTACTTCCTAGAGAAGCAAAGCTGCAACTCTAGTGCCATGGAGAAAGATTAAAGTTTGGGAGGCAGATACACTTGGGGTGGGAGCTTTAGGTCATAAGGAGTTGAGTTTCTTCTCCATTTGTAAAACGTTTTTGGGGAGCAGGGAGGAGGGTTAAAAGAAGTTCAGTTAGTACAGATCCCCTTTCCATGTTAGAGATATAAACACTCTTTTTATGCCCTCACAGCATTTATCAGCTTCTTTTCTATCCTGTGTAAGTTGCTCTTTTATTATGTTTTATGTTTTTTGCTTACTTTCTGTCCACTATCCCCTTTACCCACACACCCACAAACATGAGTGGAAACCTTCCAAAAAAACAAAATCTTTGTTTTTTTTTCACTAATATATTACGAACAAATAGTAGGTGTCAATCCTAAATGAGCAAATGAATGAAAGCATGGAAAAACCTGCTGGAGGCTGTGACTATAATGCAGGTGGGGGACAGTGGAAGGTGAGTAACATGAAAGAATTGAAATGAGAAGAAGTGGATAGAGTCTAAGGCTTTGGGATGTAGACTACACAAAAATACCTAAACACTTCAAAAGTTCTCAGACCAGAAGGTGCATCAGATTCCCATGGAGGGGTTGTTAATACAGATTCCTGGGTCCTTTGTGGATATTTGAGGACGATTTGCATGCCTAACAAGTTTCTAGGTGATATTGCTGGGGTAATCTGGGGTTCACACTGGTTTAGCAGAATCTGCCTCTGATTCCCCTCCTCCACCCCTGGTTTTCAGCTTTATTCTCTGTCATCATCCCTACTGCCCACCCTGCTGCCTTCACAAAGGTCTCTTTCCTGGTCCTCATATATATCAGGCCCTCTCTGAATGAGACACTTGGCACATGCTGCTTTTCCTTGTCTTCTTCTAGCTTTGAGATCTTCATAACTTTGAGATCTTAGCTCATTTGGCAAGTGCCTGGGGAGGCCTTCCTGGGCTCCTGAAATAGTGTAAGACCCCCTCACTACTCATCGCAGTGGGCATTCTGCAATCAAAGCCTCCTGTGGATAATGATTTCTTTAAGGCATATCCCCCATTATACCTTGAGAGCTTCAAGGTGACAGGAGCTGCAGCACTCTTATCACAAATGCTGTGTCCTGTCAGCAACTGGAGTCAATGGTACAAGTGAGCACTCTGCAAATACTTGTTGAATGAGCACTTTTACACACTCCCCCACCCCCACCCTGCCATAAAAAACAATACCAGGAAATTTTTTGGCAATGAAAAACTTGAAAATCCTTAGTATCTTAAAAGGAAAATGCAAATCCTAAGGCATTCCTCTGCCCAATTGGACCAGATTTGATATGTAAAGATGAGCACAACAACCCAGGTAGAGTATTATTATTCAAGCTGTTCGCTGGGACTTTTTAGCCTGTTTTGGTCCCTGTTTTACTATTCATTGTTTACCCATCTTGGTTCAGTTTAATAAGGTTTTTATTATTTTGTTTTTGTAGAAATAAAGAGGAAAATGGTAGTGTTTACCTGGTAACAATAAATTTATAGTTTTAAAGGCAAGTCTTGAATAACCCATTCATCTGTCCTCTTTTAGTTTGTTCCTATCTCATTATTTCTTATTTCCTCTGGAATACTATTAGCATTATTTCCCATCTATTGAGAATGCATTAAGTGTTATTTCTTTTGTTTTATTCTTTTTTTAATCTAGGATCTCAACTTCTATATTAGAATGCAGACACCAGCACTAAGCTTGAAATTCATAAACAAAATGGGAATTACAACCAATTAGGCATTATTTCTCTAAAGCCTTTTCTCTGAGATACACCCTAGTATTCATTCTAGATTTTGAATTAAAAACAATTTTTTTGTGAACTTTTGCATTACCTCTAAGATTTAAAAAAGACATTTAACTACATCAAACATATGTATTTGTATTTTTTCCTAACCTTACAGTACATCAAGTACATTATTTGATTTTCTGGGGAAAATGTTTTTATTGAATATAGTACACCTGAATTAAGATAATTTTGACTAGTGAAGCACAGGTCTTTTAGGTCTTCTGAATCCTTCATTTCAGAACATTCTTAATATACTAAGCTACTTTATAGACACTTCCTTTTTTTTTTTTCTTTTAATTTTATTGTTGTTGTATTACATCCATCCCTTTTTTTCTCCCCTCTGTCCCCCTCCCCACCCACCCTTTCCCCCCAAAGTCAATCCCACCTGTTGTCCATGTCCATGGTTCCTTTATACTAGGTTCTTGTCTAAGCTGCTCCCCTTCTTTGCCTCTGCCTCCCCCCTCCCCCCTACCCCT
>PVIW01015221.1:0-20561 GCA_004026585.1 Noctilio leporinus | reverse complement strand
GGGGGAGGTAGAGGCAAAGAAGGGGAGCAGCTTAGACAAGATCCTAATATAAAGGAACCATGGACATGGACAACAGGTGGGATTGATTTTGGGGGGAATGGGTGGGTGGGGAGGGGGACAGAGGGGAGCAAAAAGGGGATGGATGTAATACAACAACAATAAAATTTTTTAAAAAATCATATAACTATGGTGATTGATGTTGTGGGAGTTGAGAAGATCATCTGAAGGGTGGGATTGGAGAATAAAAGAAGGATGGAATCCCAGGAAACTACTAGTCAAGGAGAGTGAGAAATTGCCAAAAAGAAAGGAACAAAAGAAAACCATCAGGGGAAAAAGTAGGAAGATAAATTAAGAACCTCAAAGAAGATTCCATGTGATCAGGATTATATGCTATTGGGTAGGCTATTAAAGCATATAAAATATCACTGTATTTGTCCATTGGAATTGATATATTTGTTTAGTTCTCATTCAGAGAACTGGAGTGGTACTGAGGTCAAAGAAGTTGAGTGTTTTTGTATGTACCTGGCTATTAGTGATGGGAACGAGTGACATATCACTGGAAGTTATCCGACAATTTAAAGGAACACAGAAATCAAGATACCACAAGAGAACCATGCCCATCTTGAGATGCTCTGGGTCCACTTTAGATCTTACATACATGGCAGCTAATGTATATAAGCTCTAAACTGCAGAAATGAGCACTACCGGTCCTGATAACATAGCACACTAACATGGAAGAATGAAGTCAAAAACAAAGGACACATCCACATTTGATAGCAGATGTGCACTTGGAGGAGAAAATAAAATTTTTCTTAAGATGGCTTTATTATTCAGCTATATCCTGCCACAGTTATGTCAATTAAAATGATAAAAATTATTAAATTTGATTTTAGGTGAAGCTTGATTCCTCTGTAATGCCATCACTTTTTAATTTTCACTTGGCCAGACCATCAATGACAATTACTGAGAGTTTGGGAGCTATGGAAGATATCATTTATAGTAAGGGAAATTTAATTGTAAGTCAAAATGCAAAATATAAAAAATAAGAAGGAGAAGCATGAAGCTAGAAAGCCTAGATTACTATTTTAAGAAATATTAGTGGTGAAAAAAATAAAAAAAGAAATATTAGTGGTGAAGGAAAGAGGGACACTTGGAACTTGAGCATATTTGGGTAAAGGGGTAGTCGGTGAAGGAAAATATATAATTAATATACTGTCTGTTAAGGTCAGAAAGAAAATGATTTTAAAACCTCAGATGAAGAAATAAATCTTAGGCAGGAAGCTGGAAGCTTCCACTGTCAATTGGTTATAGTCAGATAGTTTTGTTCATTTTGACTTAACAGTAAGAGCTGACCAGGATCCCAAATCCCCATATCTTATACCAGACAGATGCAAAATTATATACAAAAGAGATGCTAGTGATGATACAAACTTGCTGCACTGGCTAGCAGTTTGTCCCACATCCCTATGTAGTGTTCTGTCCTATGATCCCTGTTAGATGAACCGAGAGATCTCCAGTTCTATTCTATTCCTTTGGCTTAAGACCTTTTCTGGGTCCAGGCTGAGTGTTAAATGTGGCAAATGCATCTGTGAGACTCGCACTTCTAGCTCTGGTTCTCAGGTTGCTGGAAGTGAGGGTGGGGAGAAAGATATCAAAGTTGCATAGGAGTGTTTTCAAAGGAAGAGTGTTTGTGAGTGAATGCATTTTTGTATAAGCTAGTGGAAGAATGAATGTTGTAAAAAATTTCAGGAGATTCTGATAAACACCTTTCTTCTGATATTAAATCACTGCCCTGCAAATGATCAAGGAAGAACCACTAGAGTGATATTGGTGTTTATGATTTAAGGGTTGTCTGTTGTAGATGATAAAATCCAGGAACTGGGCTCTTATCATGGAATGGAGGTGGAAATAACAAGAGTAAAGGCTGAGAAAAGGTTAGGCTGGAATGCTGGCTTTATCTACCACAGGATGACTGAGGTTTTTCATTTCTTCTTTATCACCCACAGCACTTTCTCAAGCAACAAGTACATACATTGCAGGCAATAAAAACTCTTAATAGACTGTACATTTCAAAAAAATGTATTACTTTTAATATCAATTATGTGAGCATGCAACATTGCTAAATACAAAAGTTATACAAGCTCACAAATGACTTCAGAAACTGCCACTCTTTAAATTGATGAATAATTTAGGGCCTGTTGAGATACCATAAATCATAGATCCTTTCTTGTTTTCCCTTAATGACTATGCATTTCTTCCTATTACTAGAGGTTTCAAAAGCATTGCTACCCACAGTAAGTTACATTTCTTTACCCTTTACCTGAAGGGAAAGAACATGTATTTCCATTGGGTCTGAGTAAGAGTCAACAGTAGGACATTACAGTGTACCACTCCTGGGGTGTTGTCTAAAAATTGAAGGCTGCTTGTTATCTATTGGAAAAAATATTTCAATGAATATATGATAATATTGTGCTGGCATAGATGTTTACAATTGATAAAATGTAAATTTGATAAGTTCATGCATTTGCATATGAGTCAAAATGCTAAAATTGTTCCATTTCTAGTTCAACAAAATGGATAAGATGGGACATTAAAAAAAATCTGAACCATGCTAAATTTATAGAGTACATGCCAGAAAGTAACTGTTGGGAAAGATAACACAAAAAATAAATGCTAATTGAATTTTTTAAAGTCCACATTTTATGATTTATACACATCTGTGTCATTATATAGGTAACCTTGAGAAGGATAATTCCCATTCCTTGGACTCAGTTTCTTTCTCTAAAATATGGAGGTTGAACCTGCCTGTCTCTAAATGCTCCCTTCCAGAAAAGAGATATTCTGTTATTGGCTTTAGTTTTATGGCCTATGCAGTAGAAAACTCCTTGGAGACAAAGACAGGTTCAAATCTTAATATAATCATTTATTGGCCTTTTAAACTTGGAAAAGCTATACCTCAGTAAACCTTAATTTCCTAATCTGTGAAATGGGATAACACTACCCTTTTAAATGAAATTTTCGAGGATTAAATGTGAGAATATGTGCTAGGAAGTGATTAGCATGTTGGTTAATTAATGGGCATTCAATGTGTGATATCAACCAGTGTCCTAGTTGTCTATACTTCCGTTCTGTCCTTAAAACCTCAATTCCTTGTATATCATTGACTTGCAAGTAAAAGATATTACAATAAAACTTGGAAGATACTGTAAACTTTTGCTGAGTAACATTTGTAAAGTAGATATTTTGTAAAGTAGATTTTTATCTTTTAGCTTGGGAATGCCTCTGGGTTTGAATGCAGCAGACAAAGTAGCAGTAACAGGTCAAAATAATTCAAAAGCTCCATACAACTTTGCAATTTAGCATTATTATATATTCAAAGACAAGCATGACACCACATGCATTAATCATAGTATATCACATAGGAATATCCACCTTCTACATATACTCAGCACTAGTCCTAACCTTTACAAAACCACACAAAATCAGAGTAGAATTCCACAACTTTAAGCATGAAGAGAACTTAACCTAGATTCACAGGAAAACTGTGAGGATAGTAAGGATATTGAAAAAGTCATTTTATAGGTTGGATGTTTTAAATGGACTTACAGATATTGCCTAAAATAGCCTCAGGAACCTCTTTTCCCACTTGTAAATCTATTAATAGGTAGATTTGTTTGAATTTAATTGGACATTTTGGACTCTAACAGTTTAGGTAGATGGAAGTACTCTAAAACAATTTTACTTCTATTTTCTGAGAGACTAATGCTATAACACTTTCTTCTAGGAATCTATGATTGAGGAACAAAAGATCCCCATGCTCCTATCCCTCTCATTTGAAAAGTACTGTAAAGGGAGAGGGATGAGGGCAAACTTCCATCCCATTTGCAAATACAAAGGAGGGATGAGTTTCTGGTATGTCCTTATATAGTTACCTGTTGAAATGCTGTTTAGCCTGATTCGTGTGGGCCTGTACTAAGACCTCAAGGAAAGTTCAATGGGCTCTTTATTTTAAAGTTACTCCTGTTGTCCAGTAATTCATGAGCCAAGGGCATATTACTGGGTCGTCATTTATTACCATTAATAATTGAGTTCATAATACTAATAGAAGGATTATGTAGCTCACAGAAACTTTCCTAATAAGAACCATGGTGTCAAAACACAGCTGGGACCATCAACAGTATTAACGAGGATTTTGTTAGCTCCTAATGATGATGATGATGATTATATCAGAAAGCAGTTCACACTAATTATTAGTAAAAGTTTACAAACATTAAAAAGTGCATAATAATATTTGGATCTGATAGGGCTGAAAAAAGACAAAAACACAGTATGAGGGCTTTAGCTTTGTGATTGGTGTCCACAGGATTGCAAGGAGATCATTTCTCCATCATTTTCATCTCCGTGGAGATAAGCTATCTTCCAAATTTAAACAGTAGCATACAGTACTGTGAGAAATTTTATTCCATAAGAATACAATATTTTTATTTATTATTATTACCCTGGCTTTTCTTTCCCACCTTCCCAATTCTCCAAGATCCTCATAATTAAAGATACAAATGTTAGGAAAAGTTTTCCACTTGAGAATAAAAAACTTGCAGATGAAATTCTGGTCTACACAGCCACCAAACAAACTGAATTCAGGTAATATTCACATTAATGGATATTGCCAAATGCCTGAATAAAAAAGCAAAGAAGTCTTGATGAATCTGTTAGATTTAATTGCTCCATCAGCAGTGAATCAAAGGGAAAGAGTAAGTTGCCAAAAAAAATGTGTGTTCTATCCTGTGTACACCACTACACTATGGTAAGGAAAAAAAAGGCAGCCCTTTTAAAAATTAGTATAAAAATTCACAGTAACATACATTATTTTTGTTTTTCATGAGCAATCGAAGAAGGGGGCAGTGCCGAGCATCTCTATTGTACAATACAAAATAGTGTAAGTAACACAGCAGGAACACATGAACACAAAATGCTACAAACAGTGCTTTCTGGATGGTACTCTTACTGGGTGAATACTTGGGCCAGAGATACTTAAACTCTGGGGTTCAACCAATCCTTTGCAATTAGACACAAATAAATCCTCTGACATTGTGAGGGGCCAGATGCTATAGGGAGAATCATCATCTAGGTTGCTGCTACTGTCTACAAGCATTTCATCATGTGGTCAAGTGAAAGGATCCATACAAAGTGGTGTCCAGACACAAGCCACATGACTTCAGCCATTGCTAATGACAGGGGTAGAGAAGAGTCTGTCTGTAGTCAGAGCCTCTGCCCCCATGTTTAACACAAGAGCGAGCAGGTTACTGCCATGTGGCACAACCATGTTCTTTCTCCCCTTGTCACTCAGGGACACAAATGCATTCCAGCCAGGCCTGGAGAGCTGAGGCATGGTCAAGTAGAGGAAGATAAAAGTGGGGTGTTAGCTTTCAGATTTGGCTGCTTCCCCTTCAGCTTCCCCACTCTGTTCTGTTGAACTTCGCTGTGCATCTTCCTCATTTTCTGTAATAGTGAAAACAGAATAAGGGCAAAATTAAAACCATTGCTTATATTTGACCAGTCTCAGCATATCACATTGGAAATTGAAGAAGAATTTCACAAGTCTGAAATCCTAAAAGAGAAATTAATTAATTAATTAAATACCCATCAAGAAAATAATTTAAGTTGGCTAGCTAATTCTGGTTCTGTGAACTTGGGACAGTGTGGTTCAAAAACAAAATAATAACTGAATTTTCACAGTGGTTAGTGATCATATACGCTTTTGATAAATAACTAGGATATCTTATGTCCAGGTCTTGGCACTCATTTTTAGGTTTATAGGGTGCAGAAATCACAAGTGTCTTTGGGCTGAAATCAGAAGTGGGGAGAAAGTTTTACTTTTTATTCCTTTCTTATTTTTAGAATTTTTTAAAATGCATTTTATATTATTTATAGCATTTGATGATACCCACCTGATTTCTCAGAGGTTTAATTGGTTTAAATGAAAAGCAATAGTAGAAGATGAAAGAACATTATGTCAGCTGGTCAGTCCCTTGTCACACAGTAATAATAGCCTCTGCCCTGCCCTTGAAGAACCTACACACAACTCCAATAAAACACCCTCATAACTGCACCCTCTGTTGCAATTTCAGCTAATGGATTGGCAAACATTGCATTAAACAATGCTTTCTCTTGATATTCAATCACTTCACCTGAGTGCAAGCTGTAGGCAATGCTTGAGTCAAAGATTCATATATTTGCATGTGTTAGTTCATTACTAAGCAACCAATATGGCTTAGTGGACAAAATATTTTAAGGATGTTGCAATTATGTAAATTATAACAATGCTTGCTAAGAGTTTGTTATCACAATTCAAATGGTCCATTTTTAGATGGAAATGTTGAAAAGTGATTTCTCCTTTATGTTTAACAAGTATATAAAACATTTCACCATATACCATACTTTAGGGAAATTGAAAGTAGTTCTTTAAAAAAAAAAAAATCTGTTCTAAAGGGGACCCAAGGAGACCATGCATTACATATCACTTTCATACACTATTTTCATTATCAGAGCAATGACTTGATTCCCAAGATGTGCAAATGTCCTAAAAATAAGAAGTGTAGATAAGCAGTCAACAAGAACTTGGTAAAAGGGAGAAGCTCTCAATAACCAAAGGAACAAAGTCAGATTATGGCAGATGCAAGAGAGTAGACTATTTAAAGATGAAACTGCTCTATAAATACAAGATGAGGAATTTGACTCCCATAGTGCTTCTTCTAAAGACTTTTGGGGATACTTCTCAGGGTTTAGCATAATGCTACAAATAGAGCCATAGTTAAATATGTGCTTGTTAACAAGTCAAGGTAAACATGGGATAGCAATATTGTGCAGTATAACCTAAACAGGTGAAACACTCAAGAATTACAAAAATTACACAATTCTCAGCTAGTGATGTTTTGTTTGTCATTATATAGTTGTTACTGTACAGCATTTGAGTGGAAACCCTGTAAAGAGAAGCCACTGACTTTTATCCTGCCTCCCACTGTTTACAACTCTATAGGCTACTTTGGAAGGTAGTTTGTCATACCTTAATCCTACTAGTGAAATGCTGCAAATCATTTCTTATACATAGAGAGATGTGTGTCAAACAACTCACCTGTCTTGTTGATATCAAGACCTGCTAATTTCAAGGCTAATTCATTGCTATTTCCACTTGCAGAGGAAACCAGGATGTCATGTATTGCATTTCTTCTACCTGTTCTTCCCGAAGCAATAAAATCTGCATATGTAGTTTCCACATCAGTCATTGCTAAACAAATATCCACATAGCAGGGACTAAAAAACAGAGAAAAATTAACAGGTAAATATAATGTTGGTCAATGGTAAACATTTACCCAAGACATGTTAAATTATGGCCCTATAATATGAATATGAAATAATTCTGCTGCTTGCATGCCCACAAAGCAAGTAATGCTTTGATTCTTGAGCAAGTGGCAGGGAATCTTTTTGTAATGGACCTGATAGTAAATATTTTAGGCTTTGGGGAACATATGGTCTTGGTCCCAACTACCCAACTCTTTTGTTGTAATGCAAAAGCAGTTGAAGATAGTATGTTAAACAACTGTAATAAATGAACTGTATTTATAAAAATAGGCATAGGGCCACATATGGCCCACATGCCTGGTTTAGATAATAGAATTCCCCTCAAATGTCATTTTAGTCAGTCCCCTACTCTAGAGAGAGAGAAGAACATGAGATCAGTTGCTTTTTACCATCACCATGCGTCCAGCAATTCTAAACCATGTCAGGGATTAAATACTGCTTTCAATTCAGGGCAGCTCCCATGTAGCCCCCTTTGCTTGAGAGGGATAATGATCTTTCTTGACCAAACCTTTGAAATAAAATTTTGGCTTTACAAAGGAGTCAAGGTGATTTATTTCTGAACAAACTTGATGTTATACATCCTTAATTAAAGACCTAATGAAGAAAAATATTTTCAAGGAAAAACATGAGATTTCTATTAACAAAAGAATACCAAGTGCAAATCTTTATTTTTATATCTTTATATTTATATCCCTCCTAAAAGTCAAAAGGGATGGTTACTAAGATGAAATAACACAGTCTGACTTTCTGTTGGGTTCATTTATTTAAATAGGGCTTTTAAAATCTCACAATTTCCTTCCTGTTCCTAAATGTTCCAGTTACATTTTACTATAGTTTAAGATAGAAAACTCATACCACTAATCAAGAGAAAGTAATCTTTTCAAAACATAAGAAGTTCGGAGGAAGCTAAAATAGTGGAACCCATACATCATCAAGGACCTGCAGGCTGAAATGACTTAATGCCATGGACAGTGCAATTGAGGCTGGTAGTGCATTGCTTTAGGCTGAGTTCTTCTCCCAATGCATATTGAGGAGATGCTAATTCAAGCTGCAGAAAACTTGTTATATTCTCTCTTCTTTAAAAGGATGCTGACACAGGAAAGAGGGAGGAGTTATAGTATGATACCAGTTTTGAAATAAGAAATATTTGTAAACTATCTGCTTTACTGTGCCTGTATTATGGATAATATCAGTTTCCTTTCCCTTGATTATATCTACCATTGTTTTCTATGGGAATATGGTGTAATGGTTGTTATCATTTTATTTAAAATGTCAAAGTACTCTTCAGAAGACCCTGGGTTTAGTCCTGGTTCTGCTACTGCATCGTGGAGTGACTTTCAGAAAATCACTTGTCTCCTGGTCTTCCATTGTTTAATAAGTAAAATAGGACAGATGGGTAACATCATTAATGGCACTTCACATGAAGGTGTAAAAGCAATGACCATTCAAAACTATCTCATATGTAAAATCCTGAACTTGGAAAGTTCCTTCTGTGGCCATAATTACCTATTTTTTTCCCCTTTTACTATCAATGAATCTGATCACATCTTTAATTCTTTTAACTCTTTTTATCTTAGTTTCACCCAGATCCAGTCTGAATCAATTGTCTACTCTGTAGTTTCTAATTAGCATCAAGAAGTCCCTCTGATCTACTATGACCTCGACCTTCCTAGGCCTCACCTGGGGAAACAGCACTGTGCACTTTCTCTGATCTCATTACTGGGTGGCTAGTGTTACCAGAAAAAGTCACAAAATTGTGCCAATTGGCTCAACTAGAAATTGTTGACACTATTATTAGTATACACTTGGAGTTGCTGGGAAATACTTTTTCACCTCTGGTTGACTCTTCCCTTATGCTTTTCTCTGTGACAAGGATTCCAAACCCCTTTTTGCCCATATAAACAGACATTACCTGCCTTAAGAGAAGACATAGATATTCCTTTTTTGAGAAGAGATAGAACATCTGTTGCAAGTTCTCTTAAATCTCCTCTTTCCAACACATTTCTCTACAAATCACTATTCTTTCTTTGCTAGATGAACTAACCTCTTTCTTTTGGAAGCATGCTGCTGATTCTATTTCCTACCACCTCCTGTAGGACCTTTATTCACCTATTACTTTTTTCTCAGTAATTTGAGTCTTCTTTCTCCTCTAAATTTCTCTCTTAAGTTTATGAGCATATTCAAATCTCCTTTTACTAAAAAAATTTGAACAAAACATTTAAACAAATACTCTTTCCTCAACCTTCTCTCATCTTTGCACTGACTGTTTTTCCTTCATTAAACCTCTTAGAAGGGCTCATCTATTTTATTTTCACTTTTTTTGAACAATTCTTTAAAATTTTTATACCTAATTGATTTTTATGTAGTATATTTTATGGACGCTACTTTCATATAAATCACTGTAGTGATCTATGTTAATATGAAGGAACAGCTTCATGCTAAAGTTTCCTGTTAATGCCCATCCTGAGTTCTCTACAATGCATGACACTGCCATCTATGTTCTCCTTGAAACTCTCCCCTAGCACAAATAGCAACTTACAGAGTACACTTACTAATACAGGGATCATACCTATCTGTATTTGATCTAGACTTTCTATTAACTTTTTATGCTATGTCTAATCTCTCTGTACACAGTTCTTCATCTATAAATAGTTACAGATATACTGTATTTAGTAATCAAAGTGGCTAGGAGAATTTATTTGGGTTATGTAGCTAAAGAGGCTAAGACAATGTTTGGCTCCTGGTGGGGAGGTGCTGATAAAAAACCAGGTGTTATTTTTTTCTCTTCCATGATATTTTACTATCCTGGTTCTATCCTATTTGACCTTTGTATTCTTCACAAAGTTCTCTTTCTGAAGTCACCTGTTAAAACAAGGGCACATTTGTAGGAATTAAGGGCCAGTTTTTTAACTTAATTCCTGACTTGAATAAACTCATCTAATGCTGAGGCTTCTAATTTCATGTTATGGATAATGCTGAAATGTGCATCTCCTATTTAGATTATCCTCCCAAGCTTCTCACATACAAGCAAAGCTGCTGCTAAATGGGTATTTCCACTTGGTTTTGCACAAGCATTTCAAGTTCAATGAAACAAAACAAGATGACAACAAAACACACAAATAGAGAAAACTGGCCTCCTGAATGAATACGTTATCTTGGAGCACATTTTTACCTATAATCTCTAACTTAATATCCATGTCTAATCACTACCCAAGTAATGTTGGTTTTATTTTATGTCACTCATTTATTTCTTGTGAAAGGTAGAAAAAGCTCTTACCAGGATTACTGCTATCTGGAAAGAACCACATTTGGTGCTTTAACTTAAACCACTCAGTTGGACAGATTGGAAGATAATAATGACAACTGTGAGAAGAGCTAAGACATCTCCTTCCCATTAGCATTTATGAAATATATTTGCTAGACTGATGTGCACCCAATTCTAAAACTTTAATGTAACATAGAAACTAAATACTGGGCATTTAATTATGGTAGCTATTTTAATAATAGTTATTATTATATAAGCAGTATTTTATTTTTATTACACTTCTTTATCCAGGCAATAGACTTATTTTTCAGTAAAAAGAATAATAACGGACAAATAGCACATACAGGAATATTAGAATGAAGAAAACAATTACATTTAAAAATATATATATATATGCTGTGAACTCTGATTTTTCTCTCTCTCCATGATTATAGTTCTCTTAATGAATTGCAATTATGTGCTCAAAAATAGTTATTTTTACATACATGGCAGCTGTGTTGTTTTTCTCTTTCAGTTAAACATGTAGGTACAGCTCTTCAATTACACCAGATATACTACTGTATAATCACTTGGAGATTTGCTTAGAAGTTCTGGGGAAGTTGTTGCCAAATGATTTTTTCTGACAGACATTCACCAAAATATGATATAAGTCCCCAACATTCTAATAAATGTCAGCAGCTGGTAGAGGTTTAATAGAGTAGTAATTAGCATACATTCTGACTTTTTAAAAATAAACAAATCAGAATAAAGCCTGAAAAATTTACCAAAAGTAGGCTTTGCTTCTTCACTAGAGATTCCCTATTTATGTTGCTATAATTAGAATTTTCTAGACATGACAAAATGAGTATAAACAAGCATACTGTTTTATTAAATATCCAATTTTACAAAAGAGCCAATTGTGCTAATATTCAAAGTCTTATTAGAGAAGAGAAAAGATACTTTATTATCTAAATACTGTATTATTTAAAGGTCAATTAAATTGTAAAGCATAAATCTCTAAATATTGATATCTAAAAGTCCAATAAAAATCCATGGCTAAGAGATAAGCTTGTTATTATTCCCTTACCCCTTCTAAAACAACAACAACAACAAAAAAACCCTTTCTAACTCATTAACAAAAGAAGCAGTATATTGGTATTCTAAAATTATTTCCTTTGTATAATGGCTTTTTGAACTGAGATTCATGATTTGTGCTGGTTTCTTTAGTGTCCTTTACCTTTTTAAATATCATGTACACAAATTAGAGAAAATAAACCAGAATATTTTACTCTAGCAGCATTCATAGATTTAGATAGATTTCAAAAGACTAGGAAAAGTATGTACTTACGTCTCCTATATTAAATAAATTGAAGCGTTCCACATAGATGTATCCTAGAAGAAGTTGGGCCTGTGAAGCTGCTAAAATGATTTTTATAGTGACATTGAGTCATGAGCCAAATGGTGACTGGATAACATGCTAATTTT
The DNA here is from genome assembly GCA_004026585.1 of Noctilio leporinus. Lineage (NCBI taxonomy): Eukaryota > Metazoa > Chordata > Mammalia > Chiroptera > Noctilionidae > Noctilio > Noctilio leporinus. The sequence goes on along the minus strand of PVIW01015221.1, from coordinate 8,473 downwards.
ACTCCTGTAAATGGGGACATATGAAATGAGACTCAGACTTGGAAGAAAGAATGGAGAGAATGCCATCAGCAGGCACTGAGACTCATTTCTTTCTAATATAATGACATGGTTTAAGTTTAAAAGAGAAGGAACATTCTTCCTGTCCCATTATCACAAAGCAATTATGTAAATTCTTAACTGTTACTTTATGAAATCATGGGAAGTGAGTGTTAAAGGCCATTAGGTAAAATACTATGTGCTTAGGGCTTAGTTTCCATTAGTGTTTTGAAGTGTTTTGGTCTGAGATTTTTGTTACATTCTCAAAAATTATTGAGAACTCCAGTGAGCTTTTGCCTATGTGGTTATATCTGCCAATGTTTACCATATACGAAATTAAAATGGAAAAAATAAATATTAATTACTTTAAAATATTGATAGTAAACCATTAAATATTTCCATTAATGTTTTTAATGAAATGAAGTCCCTGGCTGGTGGCACAGTGGAGTGGTACCAGCCTATGAACCCAAAGGTCACTGGTTCAATTCCCAGCCAGGGCACATAACCAGGTTGCAAGCCAGATCTCCAGCCAGGTCCATAGCTGCAGGCAGGTGAAAGGCAACCATATATTAATGTTTCTCTTACTCTCTGCCTCTTTCCCTCCTACTCTCTCTAAAAATAATAAATAAAATCTTTAAAAAAAAAAGAAATATATTTTCCAAATCAACAAAATTCAGTGACAAAAATGGCATTGTTTTACATTTGAAATTCTCTGGCTTAAATTTGTAAATGTCTGGCTTAATAAAAGACATTTGATTTCTCATACCTGCTTCTATAATAAATTTATCTCAATATGTTATTTTAGTTGAACTATGTGAAGAATATCTGTCCTCAAACAGATTTTTGAGGTGGAAAAGTGAAGAGAATTTTAAAAGCCTATTAATAGATAACAGTGAGTTTTTAAAATTTTTGTAATGTACAAAAGGGAGAAAAAAGGGGATGGATGTAATACAACAACAATAAAATTTAAAAAAAAAATTGTAATGTGGAATCAAAAACCATGTTGGTATGCTTTCCAGATTCTGTTTTATAAAACCTATTGTATATCTGGCACTTTAAATGGATATTTTGCCTATGAAGATCTTATTTTTTTAATATCAGGCATTGGTCACTTGGTAAATACTGGTTTACTAGGCTATATAAAATTTTCATATTTTATTATACAACATTTCAATTGTTAGTATAGCCACCTATCTCATCAGAAAAGTCTTTAAGAATTAGGAAACTGACAAATTCACAAGAACAGAATATAAGTTTTCCAAAACTGTAATTTTTGTTTGAAAGCTTAGGTTTTATCACCGGCAACAGATACAGTTCGATTTGCATCCCTTGAAGTGACAAGCTCACTTTGTCTGTTTTTAAGAAAATCTCTGCCAGATGCCTAATTTTGAGAAATCACAGTTTGCCAGTCAGTTGTTCTCTCCAGTAACAATCATGATTCATGAAAAAATTGCTAGTCCTGGCTCAGTCTAAGCGGTCACAATGCCTTATTGCAGACAACCATGGCCTTTGGTACACACAGGAGTTCCTTATAACTTCCTATTTCATCACATAGAATATTAAAAAGACCTTACTTGAAGTCAAGATTTGAAAAAAAAATAATGTTTTACTTCTTTATCAAGTACATTCTTAGGTAAATTTTGCATTTACAAAATATTAACTGTGATTGTGGAGTGGTGAGGAATACCAAGGTTACTAGTACAGTTTGGTGCCACTGACATGACTAGTGCTGAGATGCCAGCATTTCTCCACCATGCTTTTTTACTGGTGGTACAAATATCAGACAAATAAAATAGCAGATAGCATTAGGATTATCATAAACATTATTTTGAACTTGTAAACCTATTGACAGTGTCTTGGGGAATGACTGAAAGGGCTCGATGACATGCAGGCATCCAGGGGGACCAAACTTTGAGAACCATTCATGTACACAGTAAAAGAAAGCTATCTGATAAACACTGTAGTTTAGAGAAGGAAATCTTCTTATGAAAAATTGAAGTGAATAATTCCTAGAATATTCTGGAAGTTTCAGCTGATCTAGTTCCATGTTAAACATTACCCATCTTTTTCTCTTATACAGTATAAGGCTATTACTTGCCTAATTCAATCTTAAAAACAATCTAGTAGCTTATTTACAAAAACAGCCTCTTAATCTCACAAATCAGAGGACTTTAAACTAAGTCTTATGAATTCAGGACAGAGTTCCAAAAGTTGATGTTATTTCAATTCCCTTTTCCTTTGAATTGGTCTATCATAAAGTCACACTTTGGAGTGAATGAGAGCAAAGGAAAAACTTAAGACTCACAACCCTATAGATAGAAAGAAGTTAATTTGAAAATGTCCAGAAAAGCCTTCTCTGTTCAGGCCAAATTATAATCCCTGAATCAGATCATGACTTGAATGCTCTAGGCTATCATTTAGAATTACATGGGCCTATGTTGTTCTTTAGAGGAGTTTGGATAGTGACCTATCAAAACCACATTTGAAAAATTGGTTGCATATACTGAGTTGTATCACAGATATACCAACTTCTATTAGCTAGATCAAGCCAAATCAGTTTTTTTTCTAAAAAGCAACAACCTTTTTATCACAAAATATTGCTAGAATAAAATTGGTCTGATATGAGAAAAAAAATGGGCTTTTAGTGGTTTTCACAATAAGTTTTTGATTAGTACTGTCAGAGATAATATCCTATCTCCTTAGTTGGGGGAAGTTCTTCCCAGACTGTTACTGTGTAATAAAATTCTCATTCAGCCATGTCTGGTGTAGCTCAGTGGATTGGTGCCAGCCTGCGAACCCAAGGGTTGCTGGTTCAATTCTCAGTCAGGGCACATAACCAGGTTGCAAGCCAGGTCTCCAGCTAGGACCCCAACTAGAGGCAGATGAAAGGCAACCATACATTGATGTTTCTCTACCTCTCTTCCTCCCTCCTTGCCTTTCTCTCTAAAAATAATAAAGTCCTTTTAAAAATTCTCATTAAAATAATTTCCCATATCTGATACTGATTATTCCTCTCAATTATATTCCAATTCATCCATTTATTTCTGATGTGATCATTGTGACCTTTATACCTTCACGTATTGTTTCATAAATTCATAATGTAGTCAATTGTATCAATACTTAATTTCTTCTCAGAAACATCCTTTAGCCAATATTGAAATCTTTTTTTTATTTCCACAATGCTTAACCAATCAAAACTTTATATTGAGAAATCTAATGCTACAAATTTTATGAAGTCAGGCATAGGCTGTCTTCCTTGAGGAAGTATCTTCTCTGTCTACTTAGGCAACAACAATTAACCTTAAAGCTACTTGTAAGTTCCACTGTTCATCTCTAGCTCACCCCTTTTACCATAGCCAACAACAGCAGTTTTTTGTTTTTTTTTTTCTCAGCTTCCTCAGTCTTTTACATAATTTTTCAATTACAATTTTCTTTCAATATTATTCTGTATCAGTTTCAGACATACAGCATAGTGGTTATATGATCATGTATTTTACAGAGTGACCCCCTGATGTTTAGGGACCCACCTGACCCCACACACAATTATTATAATGTCATTGACTATATTTTCTGTGTTGTACTTTATATCTCCATGACTTTTCTATAATAACCAATTTTACTTCTCAAGTCCTTTACTGATTGCAGTTTTATTTATATTTTATTTTCTTGTTCTTCACAGAAAACCCTGCCTACTGACTTTATGGAGAAAATCAACATCATCCTACATAAATTTCATTAATTCCCCTTTATTGTCACATCAAAAGTTGTTCCTCTGTCTATTCAAGAGTCCTTTTGCCCAACATTAACACCTAATTGGTGCTTGATTCCATCTTCTCCCCCATTATTTGTCCTTAATTCTGCCTTGTGCTTTGACAGTCTTATTTTTCCTACTCTCCAATGCCTATAAACTTGCTTACATTTTCTCTATTATAAAGTAATCCCTTCTTTTAACTCTGTATGCTCTTTAACATACTCACCTGTTTTATTTTCATTTAATCCCAGACTTACAGGAACACAGGTGGATACTAATTATTCCTACTTCCTCGAGATTGCTTTTCATTTCTTTGCCTTTGACTTACATAGCTATGAATTTACTGTTTTCTTGAAGAAAGATTATTGCAGATTAATCACAAAATTCAATAGGCTTTTCACCATAATTATCTATATTAAACTGTACACAGCATTTTACATTGTTATTCCTCTCTTTAAATATTTTTCTCCTTTGGGCCACATATACAATAATTTTGGTTCCCCTGTAATTATATTCTCATATTTCTTCCTGCTCTTTCCTCCACTTAATTTTTGAAGAATCTTTATTGTTTTTTTCCCTTTATGTTCTATTTGGCAATCACATTTACCCAATATCCTTAAGTACCACCTGCATATATGTGAGTATCAAATCTATATGCTTCAAGCCTGATATTTTGTAAATTTTTACTACCTATTGGATATTCCACCATTGATATCCTTGAAACTGAAATTTAGTAAGTTCAAAATGGAAAGTCTTGCTTCCATTGCACCTTCATCCTCAAAACTCCCCATATTGAATTCATTATCCTCATATTGTACTGTACAAGGTCTGTTTGGGGAAAGTCCAACCATTGTTAGCATAACAAGAATGACATCAATGAAATCTGGCAGCAAAGGGGAGTGGACTGGAATGTGCTTGTGTGAAAAATGACAACTTCACCAGAGCAGTAGACACCATTGACTGAGCATGTATATAGTTTGGCCATTGCATTCAAAATGACTGAGCAAATACAGCAACAAATCTACACCCAATTTTGTATTAAGCTTGAACATTCCTTCACAGGAACTACTGGTATGACTCAGAAAACCACAGCTATGGGCAACTGGTGATAAGAAACTTGATCATGACAATATGCCCACTCATGCACCACACCTCATGCAGAGTTTTTTGGCAAAACATCACATTGCCCAGGTGACTCAGCCCCACTAAAGCCCAAATCTGACACCCTGTGACTTCTGGATTTTCACAAAACTAAAGTCACCTTTGAAAGGGAAGTGAGTACAGACTGTTGATGAGATTCAAGAATATATGACAGGGCAGTTGGTGGCATTTAGGAGAACCATGTGAGGCCCCAAGGTGTCTACTTTGAAGGGGATTGAAACATAATTGTCTAATGTACAATGTTTCTTGTATCCTATATCTTCTTCAATAAATGTCTCTATTTTGCATAGTGCACAGCTGGATACTTTTGGGACAGATCTTGGATATTACCACTATTTTCTCAGGCACCTGTTGTAGAAATCTTAGAATTCTTCAGTTACTGCATCTCACTAATTCTTCAGATCCATTCTGTAAACCTCACCATTTAACCAACATCCATTCAATGTCATTTTAATATACTTCGTTTACATTATTTTTCTGGACATTACCTTTGTCATCCCTTCCTTGACTATTGTAATTGTGGACAAACTACTCATTTATCTACACCTATTCTCCAACTTATTCTAATGAATAACTTTATTATAGTGTTTATTTAATTTGGCACCGTGAAAGAATTATTTTTATTTTGCTTTCTCCTTATAACATATTTTTCTTGAGATCCGGCTCCTTGATTTTCACATTCCCCATGATGCTTGGCACAGAATTTTGCACATTGTCCTTATGTCCACAAAAAGTATGTCATAGCCCTGGCTGGTGCACAGTGGACAAGGCGCCAGCCTGAGAACCCAAAGGTTGCTGGTTCAATTCTCCAGTCAGGGCACATAACCAGGTTGCAAGCCAGGTCTCCAGCTAGGTCCATAGCTAGAGGAAGGTGAAAGGCAACCATACATTGTTATTGTTGTCTCTCCCCTCTCTGCCTCTCTTCCTTCCCCTCTTTCTACAAATAATAAATAAAATCTTTTTAAAAAAATGTATGTCATAGATCTGTTTTTAAATATCCTTTTTTTTTTAAAAAATGAAAGCTGATTTTTATTTTATTAACGGCCGTTCTTTAAACATGAACATGCATACGTAATACTCTATGCACAATCACAGCTTTTAACGTTAGTTAATAAAGGTTAAACACACAACCTACATCCTTACAAAAAAGTCAAAATGCAAACTTAAAACTTTAAACAAAAGTCTTACTAATTTAAAAAATTTGTTGGGTACCATTTGTACAACACAGTTAATTTAATCTTTATTTTTGGCTGAACATGAAAAAAGCGGCAGAGAAAATAAAGTCATTGAGGGTTTTTAAATAGCAGAATAGGCAGTTTTGCCATGCAGGAGAAGCAATATTAAATATTAGTTTTAAAAAAAATCCACATTTAAAAATATTTAGTTCAAGTCACAGAATTTTTCTCAGTAGAGACCCAATGTAATGCATAATTAGCTGCCTTAGATGGCCAGTTTGAAAGGACAATGTCCCTTCAGAGTATAACTTTACTGATTTTGGCACAGAAAAGAAGTCTTAAGAACAAGAACATGATTTAAAAAGAGGGAAGAGGAACAGAGAAAAGAAATAAAAAGCGAGAGTAAATGAGAAAGTAATCATAATCACTAAAAAACTGTGCATTCCCAGTCACTGCAGAATACTGTCTTCCATCTATGGTGGGTGTCCTTCCAGAAGTGTTACTGCAGCATGGATTTAATTTGCTTAGAGGTAGTCTCATCATTCAAATGTTTTGTTGTGTACCTGAGAGCATTGAGAAGACCTTCTACACTATTAGGAGGCTGGTCCTTAAGAACTTTGATACAACCTTTCATATCAATTTTTGAAGTTTTGGCAAATGCTCCCACTGGATGTACATGGTCATAGAGTATTATGACGCCCACCATTACCCTCAAGCAGAATGACACGGTCTCTTCGTTGGTGAACCTGCTTGGGGTCTCCAGCATGACTCTGCACACACTGGCCATGGTGCTTAGACAGTCTGTGGTGTTCTCTATCGGTAAATTTTTGTTCTCTGATACAAATTTCATTGTGGCGTCACTCAGGGTTTTCAGCATCGGGGTGGCCTCAGCATAAAACAAAGACATTCGATTTGCCAATTCATTATTCACTTAATTTTCCCCTTCTGCTGGAACATTATTGATCCTCACCCGACTCAATGTTCTTCTGTAATAGCTGAAGTCATTCTGGATGGCAGGGTTTGTCATCTTGAGCTCATCGAACCAGAGAGCGAAGTGAAGGATCTCTGCCAACTGCTTGGTGAGGGCCTGCTCTCGCTCCAGGTGCTGGGTGGGAGAGTACGGGGTGCTCGTCAGGGCCCCCAGGAGACCTCTTAATGCTGCTTCTAACCTTTGAGAAAATTCATAAAATGTCTTTAATTTGCCTACTAGTAGGACAACAGCACCCCACGCTTTCTCCTGTAACTTCTCATCGGCTGGGTGCTGGATGACCTCTCGTATTTCATGGCCAGCTCCTTGATAAGACTGCAAATCCTCCAAGATGCCTTCAGCATCTTTTAATACTACATTCACCTGATTACAAATTTCCTTCTCAGACTCTGTAGGCTGGGCATTTTCAAAATCAAGGGAAAAATTTGGCCCCTGCTCAAGGTCTGTGCATGTCAAAACTTTAAGAAGATTCCCCATGTTAAGGTACCTTCAGCCAGTGCTGGTGATTCTGTTCTCGTCCCTCTATCCTGCGCTGGAGCCTCCAGGCTCTGAGCTCAGCTCCTCCGCGCTCCTGCAGCCGCGCTGCGGCTCCTCGGTGGCGCTAGGGGGAGCCCCGGGCCCAGAGCAGGGCGGCAGCAGCGGCGGTGGCTGGACCAGGAGGCCCTCCGCACCTGCCCCTGTGGCGGAGCTGCGACGAGCCAGGCGGCGGCAGCCTTTAAATATCTTAATATCTTTATTGGCTAACTACATTTGTCAAAATTATACCATTGTCAGTAGTAAAAGTAGGCTAAGAAAACATGTTTCCTTATTTATATACAGTTCATTTGTAATGTGTTTAATAATATATTTAATTTAAGGAGTTGAGATATAATCATTCCCACTAACACGCATGTTTTTTTCTGTATATTCTTTTTTTAAAAATTTTATTGTTGCTGTATTACATCCATCCCTTTTTTGCTCCCCTCTGTCCCCCTCCCCACCCACCCATTCCCCCCAAAGTCAATCCCACCTGTTGTCCATGTCCATGATTCCTTTATACTAGGTTCTTGTCTAAGCTGCTCCCCTTCTTTGCCTCTACCTCCCCCTCCCCCCAACCCCGTTCCCCTGACCACTGAAGGCCTATTCCTTGTATTCATATACTTGGTTCTGTTTTGCTTGTTGTCAGTTTTGCTCATTATTGTCCCGTAATGGGTGAGATCATATGATATTTGTCCTTCACTGACTGGCTTATTTCACTAAGCATAATATTCTCCAGTTCCATCCATGTTGTTGCAAAGGGTACAAGTTCCTTCTTTCTTTCTGCTATATAGAATTCCATTGTGTAAATGTACCAAAGTTTTTTGATCCAATCATCCACTGATG
>PVIW01015220.1:17500-20557 GCA_004026585.1 Noctilio leporinus | reverse complement strand
CCTTTTTCTTCTCTGATGGCTATAGCTAGAACTTCCAAGACAATGTTGAATAGAAGTGGAGAAAGTGGGCAGCCTTGTCTCGTTCCTGATCTTAGGGGGAAAGCTTTCAGTTTTTGTCCATTAAGTATGATGTTGGTTTCAGGTTTCTCATAGATGGCCTTTATGATGTTGAGGTATGCTCCCTCTATTCCCATTTTGCTGAGCGTTTTTATCATAAATGGTTGCTGCACTTTATCAAATGCTTTTTCAGCATCTATTGATATGATCATATGGTTTTTATCTTTCAATTTGTTGATGTGGTGTATTACATTGATTGACTTAGGAATGTTGTACCATCCTTGCATCCCTGGGATGAAGCCCACTTGATCATGGTGTATGATCTTTGTAATATACTGCTGAATCCGATTGGCCAATATTTTGTTGAGAATTTTAGCATCTATGTTCATTAGAGATATTGGCATGTAGCTTTCTTTCTTAGTTGTGTCTTGCCCTGGTTTTGGGATTAGAATAATATTGGCCTCATAGAATGAGTTTGGGAGTTTTCCCTCTTCCTGAATTTTTTGGTGTAGTTTGAGGAGGATAGGAGTTAGTTCTTCTTTAAGTGTTTGGTAAAATTCTCCTGTGTAGCCATCTGGTCCAGGGCTTTTGTGCTTTGGGAGATTTTGGATGACTTCTTGAATTTCACTAGTTGTTATTGGCTTATTCAGGCTTTCTGCTTCTTCTGGGTTCAGTTTTGGTAGATTATACCTTTCCAAAAATGTGTCCATTTCATCCAGGTTGTCATATTTTTTGTCATAGAGTTGTGTGTAGTAATTTCTTACAATCTTTTGTATGTCTGATGTATCAGTTGTGATTTCCCCTCTCAGTTCTGATTCTGTTTATTTGGGTCCTCTCTTTTTCTTGATGAGTCTGGATAAGGGCTTGTCAATGTTATTTATTTTTTCAAAGAACCAGCTCCTGGACCTGTTGATTCTTCGAATTGTAGTTTCAATCTCTGAGTTATTTAGTTCTACTCTGACCTTGATGATTTCCTTCTTTCTACTTGCTCTGGGCTTTGTTTTTTGTTGCTCCTCTAGTTCTTGCAGCTTTGTGGTTAGGTTGTTTTTATAAACTTCTTGTGACCTTTTTTGGAAGGCCTGTATTGCTATAAATTTCCCCCTGAGAACTGCCTTTGCTGTATCCCATAGGTTTTGGGCTGTTGTGTGTTCATTGTCATTTGTTTCCAGGAACTTTTTGATTTCATCTTTGATCTCATTGTTGACCCCTTCATTCCTTAAAATCATTTTATTCAGTCTCCATGAGTTAGAGAATTTTTGGGTTTTTCCCTTGAATTTGGATTCTAGTTTCAAGCCATTGTGATCTGAGAAGATACTTTGTATGATTTCCATTTTCCTGTAGTTGTGGAGGCTTGTCTTGTGACATACCATGTGGTCTATCTTGGAGAATGATCCATGTGCATTTGAGAAGAATGTGTATTTTGCTTCTTTGGGGTAAAGACTCTGTATACATCAGTTAGGTCCATTTCCTCTAGAGTGTTGTTCAATGCCACAACATCTCTGGGGATTTTTTGTTTGGAAGATCTGTCCATTGTTGATAGTGGGGTATTAAAATCCCCTATTACTAGTTTGTTGCTGTCTATGTCTTTCTTAAAGTCTTCCAAGATTTTCCTTGGAAAGGAGCTCCTATGTTGGGTGTGTATATGTTTATCAGAGTTATTTCTTCCTGATGGGTTGTTCCCTGAAGTATTATGAAATGTCCAACTTTGTCCCTTTTTATGGCCTTCATTGTAAAATCTATTTTGTCTGAAATCAGTATTGCTACTCCACATTTTTTTTCCATGTCCATTTGCTTGATATATAATTTTCCATCCCTTCACTCTCCATCTGTGTCGATCTTTTGTTCTGAGGTGGGTCTCTTGAAGACAGCATCTATGTGGGTCATGTTGTCTTATCAATTCAGCTACCCTATGTCTTTTGATTGGTGCATTTAATCCATTTACATTTAAGGTTATTATTGATTGATACTTATTCATTGCCATTTTCTCCCTTTGTGTCTCTATTCCTCTTTGGCTTTCTCTGTTCCTTCATTTTATTTGTTTACTTATTTTTAGAGCAGACCCTTTAGCATTTCTTGCAATGCTCGTTTGGTACAGATGTATTCTTTGAGTCTTTTTTTGTCTGGGAAGCTCCTTATTTCTCCTTCTATCTTGAATGAGAGCCTTTCTGGTTAGAGTATTCTTGGTTGCAGGCCTTTGTTTCCCATCACTTGAAATACTTTTTGCCATTCCCTTCTGGCTTGAATTGCTTCTGTTGAATAATCATTTGATAGCCTTATTGGAGCCCCTTTGTATGTTATTTGTCTTTTCTCTCTTGATGCTTTTAGGATTCTCTCTTTGTCTTTGAAATTAGCCATTTTAATAATAATGTGCCTTGGTGTTGGTCTGTTTGGGTTGTTCCTCATTGGGACCCGCTGTGCTTCCTGAACTGGATTCATGTTTTCACTCATCATGTTAGGGAAATTTTCTATCATGACTTTTTTGAACAGGTTTTCCATTCCTTGTTTCTCTTCTCCTTCTGGTATCCCTATGATATGGATGTTGTTATGTTTCATGTTTTCCTGCAGCTCTCTTAACCCCTCTTCAGTCTTATTCAGCCTTTTTTTATTCTCTTGTACTGTCTTGGAGTATTTGTCTACATTATCTTCCAACTCACTGATCTGGTCCTCTGCTTCCTCTAGCCTACTGTTGATTCCTTCAACTGTATTCTTCAATTCAGAAATTGTATTCTTCATTTCCTCGTGGCACTTATTGATAGTTTCCATGTCCTTTTTCATGCCGTTGTAGTTCTCAGTAAGTTCCTTGTAACTTCCCTGGAGTTCTCAGTAATTTCCCTGGAGTTCTTTGTAATTTCCCTGGAGTTCTTTGTAGTTCTCCTGGAGTCATTTATAGTTTTCTTTGGTGTGGCTGACCTCACTGAGCTTCTCTCTCATCATTCTTTTGAATTGCTTATCTGATATTCCAGGTGCCTCTGTTTCATTTTGTGTTCTTTCTGCGGATTC
>PVIW01015220.1:0-15000 GCA_004026585.1 Noctilio leporinus | reverse complement strand
TTGTTTCCATTTTCCCACTTTGTGTCTGTGTTCCTCTCTATAGTTCTCTGTTCCTTCATATTTTAAAGCAGACCCATTAGCATTTCTTGCAATGCTAGCTTGGTAGAGATGTATTCTTTTAGTCTTTTATTTGGGAAACTCCTTATTTCTTCTTTCATTTTGAATGAGAGCCTTGCTGGATAGAATATTCTTGGTTGCCTTTGTTTACCATAACTTGGAATATTTTTTTGCCATTCCCTTTTACCTTGTATTGTTTCTGTTGAATAATCATTTGATAACCTCATTGAAGCCCCCTTATATGGTATTTGCTGTTTCTCTCTTGATGCTTTTAGGATTCTCTTTTTGTCTTTGAAATTTGTCATTTTAATTATAATGTGTCTTGGAGTGGGTCTGTTTGGATTCATCCTCATTGGAACCCTCTGTGCTTTCTGATCTTGAGTAATGTTTTCACTCATCATGATAGGGAAGTTTTCTATGATTATTTTTTGATCAGGTTTTCCATTCCGAGATTTTCTTCTCCTTCTGGTATCCCTATGATATAGATATTATTGCATTTCATGTTGTCCTGCAGCTGTCTTAAAACCTCTTCATTCTTGCTCAGCCTTTTTTTCATTCTCTTGTACTGTCTTGGAATGTTTTTCTATGTTGTCCTCAAGCTTGCTGATTTGATCCTCTGCTTCCTCTAGCCTGCTGTTGACTCCTTCTACTGTATTTTTTACTTCAGAAATTGTATTCTTAATTTCCTCCTAACCCGTACTGATAATTTCTATGTCCTTTTTAATGCTGGTGTAGTTCTCAGTAAGTTCCTTATAGCTTCTCTGGAGTTGTTTGTAGTTCCCCTGGAGTTGTTTGTAGTTTTCTTTGAGCTCATTAAGCTTCTCTATCATCATTATTTTGAATTCCATATCTGATAGTTTGCTTCCATCTGTTTCACTTAGTGATCTTTCTGGTGATTCTTCCTTTCCTTTTGGTGATGGACTGTTTCTTTTTCTCCCCATTTTTAGGTTTTGTTGTAATACAGTCTGACTGTGATTAGCTGCCAGGCTAAGCAACCACTTGGCTAGAAGGATTGATTTAATTGTAATCCTATAAATCTGTGATACACCACCAGGCTCAAATGCAGCTTGGGGTGACAGACTGATTCAGTCGTAAATTAATGGATCAGCTACTAAAATCAGGCCCTATTGGGCTAGACAGAGAGGTTCAATTGTAATCCAATGGATCAGATACCAACCCAGGTGTAGCTTGATGGCATAGATTCAGATGTAAATCAATGAATCTATGATCAGCTACCAGTCTCAGGCACCACTGGTCTAGGCAGCAAGATACCATTGTAATCCAACGAGTTTGTGATCAACTGCCAGGCTCTGGGGCCACTGGGTTTTGGCCAACTTAGTTGTGAACCAATAAATCCATGATCAGCTACTTGCCACTGTGTGGAGCTGACTGTCTGACCCAGCTATGTCGGAGAGTTTGTAATCAGCTGCCAGCCCCAAGCGCTGCTGGGCAAGAAATGCCTCTTTAGGTGACAACTATTGTATCTATTCTCAGACAGGGCAGGGTGGAAGAGATTTATTTAGATTTAAATCAAAGAATTTCATCAGGCACCAGGCTCAGGCACCACTGCGGGAGGGGGCAGATTGCTTCCAGTGGGAGGGGCTATGAGGACCCTCTTATGGAAGCACCTCCAGTCTGCTGGAGGTGTGGTGGATGAGTCAGCACCAGGATCCCCACAGCTCATTTCTCTCCTCCAAGCCACTGCCACAGACTCTCCCCACGTGTCTCCACTCTCTGCCCTCCCCCTGCTGGAGCCCAGGGTAACTGGGTGGCCATGTATTTTCATTGTGGTCACCCTAGTAGTTCTCTGTCTCCAGTGCTCTCTTAGGCTAGTAAACTCCACTGCTTTTTGCCCTTCTTAGCTGGATACTGCTCTATTATCCCCCGTGTTTCTGTAGGCTGGTACATGCAGCTGGGGCACCAGAACCCACCCTTCTTAGGTGGAGCCCAGCTCCCTCCCTTTGGCTGCTGCCTTAGGTGGGGACCCAGCCAGGCCTCTTATGTTTCCATGATTCCTTCCAGTCACGTTGTGATGAAGTGGCCCCTTCTGTTTTGTCTGTGGTTATAGGACTTCTTTCCAGCTGGTGTTCTGCTGGTAATTCCAGCTGACTTTTTCTCCAAAAAAGTAATTCCAGATGTGACTTGGGAGGAGATTGATGTATCTCCACTTATTCCTCCACCATCTTGCTGGAACCCTGGGTTACCTTTTCTCCACATCCTTGCCAGCACTTGTTTGTTGACTTGTTAATGATGGCCATTCTGACAGGTGTGAGGTGATATGTCATTGCAGTTTTAATTTGCATTTCTCTGATGGGTAATGATGTCCATCAATCTTTCATATACCTATGGGCCCTTTGTATATCCTTGGAGAAGTGTGTGTTCAGGTCTTTTGCCCATTTTTTAATTGGGTTGTCTGTCTTCCTATTGTTAAGTCATGTAAATTCTTTATTTATTTTGGTGATCAAACCCTTGCCTGAGGTACCATTGGCAAATATATGGTTTTCCATATGGATGGAACTGCCTTTTGATCCAGTGATTCCATTGATAGGACTATACCCGAAAAACCCTGAAACACCAATTCAGAAGCCTCTATGCACCTTGTACTTATAGCAGCAGTATTCACAACAGCCAAGTGCTGGAAATAGATAAAATGCTCATTGGTGGATGTACGAATCAAAAACCTGGTAAATTTACACAATGGAACATTACACAGAAGACATAAAGAAGGAGCTCCTATCTTTTGCAATAGCATGATTGGAACTGAAGTGTATTATGTTTGTGAAATAAGCCAGGTGACAAAAGACAAAAAAAAAAAAAATATGATCTCACCTAATACAGGAAACTAATGAACAAAGCAAACAGATGAGCAGAATGGAGCCAGAGACTTGGAACCAAGGAACAGATTGATGATGACCAGAGGGGTAGAGGTAGGGTTAGAAGGGGGGAAAGAAGGGAAAGGATTTAGTCAATAGTGTAAATGTTCATGCACATGAACAATGAGGTGGGGATTTACTGTGGGAGAGTGGATGGGGTGGGTGGGACGGAGGAGAGCAATGGGGAAAAAATGAAACAACCATGATATAACAACAATAAATTAAGTATAAATATGTATGTATGCATGTAATTTAGAGGAAAATAAAATTTAAAAATATTTTTTTTAATTTATTTTTAAAGATTTTTAAAAATTAATTATTTTTAGAGAGAAGGGCAGGGAAGGATGAAGACAGAGGGAGAAACATCATGTATGATTGAATTTTACCTGCCTGAAGCTATGAACCTGGCTGGAGACCTGACTTTGCAACCTGGTTATATGCCCTGACTGGGAATTGAACCAGCCACCTTTGGGTTCAAAGGCTGACACCAATCCACTGAGCCACCAACCAGGGCTAAAATAAAATAATAATAATAATAATAATAATTAATGGAAAAAAAACTGAAAGAAAAGAGAAAGGAAAAATTAGAATGATCATATTGCTGTATAAGAAACAAGTAGAAATCAAAAATTTTTAAGTGCAATGTAATTTAGAGTTGACAAAAGAAATAAATTTTTCTGAAACTATTCCTTTAGTCATTAATGATTTCACAGGTTTAAGATGGTTCTCTTTTTCCATCATGAAGGTGCTATTGCTGGGATTAATTACATACTGGATGTTTCTTTGTTTTCTTAATAGAATAGGTCTTGAGTTCAAGGTAAAAAGATGGACCTAAGACTAGAACTCAAGAGAAATATTTCTTAAGTGTGTGTGTGTATGTGTGTGTGTGTGTGTGTGTGTAGGCTTGCCCAAACTTGTTTTCTGAGCTTTCCTGGTTTCTGCATTCATTCCTGAGCAAACAAATGATTAAGCACTTTCTCACCTCAGAAAAGCAGTATCTACATTCCTGACTTAGACTACCTGCTATTGTGTTATATGTTGCATTCCCAGACAGAAATCAACATCAGTGGGACAAATTTCTGTGAGGGGTGGGGCTTAATCTAGTTTATTCCCCTCTGGGCTCTGAATTCTTCATTCTAATTGTTAGAGCCCATAAAAAAAAAAAAAAAAAAAAAAAAAAAACAGGTATAATACTAGTGTAATATAACCACCATTTATTAAGTTATCATTCCATGTCAGGTGTTATGCTTGTAAGGCTGTGCCTAAATGTAGTTAACACTTAGCTCTTATTTTTATATGCATTGTCTCATCTGATGCTCACAAAATAACCCTATAAAGTAGGCATTATTGCTCTTATTTCACAGCTGGAAAAACTGAAACTGAGATTAAGTATATTCTATTGCCCAGTATCACCATGCCTTGTGAGTTGCAGAGAGAACTTGATTCCAGATCTGCTTAACATCACAGCCTATTCACTTAATCACAATATTATTTCTGGGTGGCTTCTTTGACTCAAAGTTGTGTAAAGATGAGGAGAGTATGTTGACAATGCCTAAGATACACTGCATTTTACAACCATAAGATAAAAATCTGACATTATCATCACTAAAAATGAAATAATAAAACAAGAAAAGCCTGTTAATTATTTAATGAGAGTCAATCCTTAATTTTTAACACTAGTAAATAGAGGTCTACTCTTATTACTTTATAGGTTTAAAATATTCAAAACTAATTTTTGTAATATATGTATACAAGTCAGTGAGAAAAAGACTCATGCTCAACTTTAACAAATAGAAAATTTGGAATGGCATCACCAGAAAACTAACTTTAAAATACGGATTATAAGTTGGTTAACTACATTGTAAGATCTCTACAATTAAATATCAAGTGGCTGTTAAAATGCAGAAACGAAACTATGTGTAGTTGTAGAAAGCCACTATAAATTATTAAAGAAAGAATAATTTACAACTTATGTTGTAAATATTTACATATATTGAGTTGTACATTTATAAGTGCATATTTCTGTATATATGTTGTATTTGCATTTAAAAATTACTATGAATGGTATGATTCTATTTTTGAAGAATATATAGAAGAAATATTTAGAATGATAGACCTTAAAATAACAAAACAATCTCTTAGTGGTCATTTATGTGTTTTTTGTTTTATTATCATGTGCTTTTTCTAAAATGAACATCTACTGCAATCACAGTAATAAAGTTTTATTAAATAAAAGAGATTGGAGACCCAGTCATCTGCTTGGCAGAAATACGGTCCCAGCCACTTTCAAAATCAACAGTTCCTCTTCAGGTCACCTGGGATAGAGTTCCTCCAAGGGCAGCCCAAGATCTGAAAAGCAGTAAATTGAGAGAAGAACCACTGGACACTCATTGTTTGGTTTCCCACTGGGACTTGTACAAACAGTGTGTGCCTCCATCTACCTCTTTGACTTACCACCCTGCCATATGGATGCATGTCACAAGCTTCACTCAGATCCTGCTCACCCACTAGCCATTGGCCAGTGCTCACTTGCATACTGTTGTATTATGTTATGACAATCAGAGCTGGTAACTAGATACAATGAAACATGAAGACACCTGAGGTGTGTGCTGTTGATGTGATAATGGTAGGGAGGGGAATACCAGAGTGGGATCTATCCTTAAACATTTTGGTTTTCTTTTACCAATGGCTGCCTTTGCATGGCTCTTTTTTTCCTGTGTACCTTCATCTGAAATTCAGTTTTCTCACTATTACCCGATACCGGATATTTCTTGCAAGATTTTAATAACTTGTCTAGTTATTCTGGCACTTTCCAGATAGGCTGACTCCAAAGTGATGAGGTAAGTTGGCTTTATCAGGAAGATTTTCAGAGTGAATTTGTCTGTATGAAATTTCTACAGAGTGATGGCTTTTAGAGCCTATGTGTCTAAAAATAGTAAGTTGGCCAATGGGATTCCACCAAAGCATGCCTTCCAGGGCCATGCTTATATTACCAGTTGACTCCTTGAGTTGGAGGTTCAGCAGGCTAAGTCACTTTTCATTTTTCTTGTTGGAAGCTGGTGTCAAGAGGAAACATTCAGAACTGGAAATTTTCAATCTAATCCAGTTACTCCTACATTAACTCAGGTGTCGGTTTTTTGTTTTTGTTTTTAACTTGATTTTGGTGTTTAACATGGAAGTGTATTTCCAAGGCCTATCAGCCTACAAGGGATGCTTTTGTAAAGGGCCATTGAATAGATGAACTCTTTGAGGTAGGAAGCAATAAAAGGCTTAACTAGAAATATACACCAAACTATATACAAGAGATTAAGACCAAGGTTGATTGATATTAGGCCAAAATATTAGAAATGTGGCAAAATGCTCAGTTTAAGAAGATTAACTTTTAATGAAGAGTTGAAATACTTATATTCTTAGGTTGGTACTTGCTATTTGTAGAAGAGTCAACTTATGTGTTAAGTTTATAAAATAGCATGCCTGCTTATAGATGCTTATAAAACTAAGGATCATTTTTATAATGAGGTATAAATTTTATAGTTGATTTGTATTTATAAAGTGTTGCTAGAATACAAACTGAGAGGAGACATAATGACATTTAGAAGTGTTGAAAAGTAAGAATGTCTACAAGTGTGACTACTATTAAGCAAGGATATTAGTGCCCTATCTGGTGCCACTGTTTTGGTGAATTTGGCAGATGCACTCAGCCTTCACTGTGTTTGGCTTCCTATTTTTATCATCCATACTTCTTTCTAGCTATTTAGGGGGAATCCCTTGTTTCTTTTCCTGGATAGCAAAAACGTATTGCATACATTATCTCTCTATGTGCAATAACCAGAGGAGATCTTGGCACAAAATAGATTCCTATTACATTCATTAATTTGGCGTTTATGTACTGATTGACTTTTCACATGGAAACTATGATAAAAAAAAAAAAAAGAAAGAAAGAAAGAAAGAAATTATGTTAAGCCTCCAGAAATGTCAAAATGCCTTTACAAAAAAATTCTGTAGGATTATTTTGTTGTTTTTGTTTGGTTTTTGGTTTTATGATTTTTTTGTTTTGTTTTGTAATAAAGGCCATACTGACACTGGACTGTGACTTAGGGAAAAAAGGAAAAAATTCTTATAATAGATGCTAAAAATTAATCTATATGCCTGCCTCCTCCTCTTTGCAGCCTTTTCCCTGGGACGATGGCTAGTAGGCTCAGCTTTCAGTAGTGTTCAGTCTTTCTGAACCTTTTTCTCAAAATAGGCAGGGTAACTTCTTTGCCTTAGGATATTGCTTATGGGTGTGGAGAGATCAGATGATCAAAGAGAATAAACCATAGACAAAGAAAAACAATGCAAAACAACAATCCTACCACAAACTTTAGTGAAGTCTTAGGTTTCTTAGATGTTGTGGTTACTTTTTTGAAAATAATCTTTCTCATTTTAAGTACCTTTGAAGGTCAATAACATTATTTTAAAATATTTTATTTGTGAGCTTTTACAAGAAAAAACTGTATAATGATTGTTAACACTCAAATTTTTTATCACTTTACAGTAAGTTAAATACAAGAAGCTATTAATGATAGTAACTAGTAAATAATAAATGTTAAGTAAATCTGTACCTGATTTTCTGAAAAACTACAAATGAAAGGAAAGCAGGTTCACCAAAATCAGACAAACTTTTGCCCTAGCACCATTCACTTCTAGTTTTTTTTTTCTTTCTTTCTTTCTTTCTTTCTTTTTCTTTCATTCTTTGTCTTTCTTTCCTTTCTTTCTTTCTTTCTTTTTTCTTTCTAGTCTTTCTTCTTCTTTCTATCTATTTATTCATTCCTTTAATAAATATGCATTGTCACCTTAATGCTCGAGGCTCTGGACTATAATCATGGTGATAAGTATCCTACTTCCTTTGCAGATTATAATTGGGCTACTGATGTATGGTACTTCCTGTTGAGAAATAAAATTGATCCTCAAGAATTGTTCAATAATATTGAATGACTGAAACCACACCTTTTTTCTATAATACAAATTATTGTGTAAAGCATGGTCTCATAACTTTTGCACTATTGACATTTCGAGCTAGATAATTCTTTGTTGCAGGGTGTTGTCTTATACATGATAAGATATTTAGCAGCATCCCTAGCCTCTGCCAACTAAATGCTAATAACACCACCCAGTCAAAACAGCCAATAATACTTTTAGACATTGTTAGATGTCAAGAAAAATTGTGTTTTGTTAGAAATCATTCATATAAAGGAACCATGAAAAAGAGTATTTTTGGTGTTGCTTTTCAAATCCCCATGTTTGGGGATGGATTTTAAAGAGCTCATACCAAATACAAACTCATGCAAAAGGGAGAGTGTGGATCATGTGTGTACATGTAAACATGTGAGCTAATTTATGGTGATAGGTGGAAATGTCAACCATTTCAAAATATATATTTATTTATTTTTAGAGAGAGAGAATGGAGAGAGAAAGAGGAAAAAAAGATCGATGTGTGAGAGAAACATCAATTGATTGCCTTTCCAACATGCCCAGACCAGAGATCAAACCTGCAACCCACGCATGTGCTCTGATCAGGAATCAAAGCAGTGAACTTTCACTTTGTGGGACAATGTCCAACCTACTAAGCCACATTAGTCAGAGCAAAATATTGCCAATTTTAACTTACGTTTTCTTGGTGCTTCTTCCTAAACACTCTTTTCCAAGGTCTTGCGTTTAAAGAAACACTATTGGCTTTTCTTTGACACTCACAGGAGTGAAATTTACTGAGGATTAAAGAATGCATCAGTTAAACTTACTGAGACAGCTTTCTTCTCTTTTCTTGAAAACCTGGGCCATACATATTGTCTTACAAAAGTCTCAGTTCAATGTTTACAATTGCTATCTTTTTATTAGTTTTAGGTTGACCAAATTTGTGATTCATTAGGCCTGAATTTTATGTGTTATTTGTAAATTCTGGCTCATTTTAAGAGACTGGGATTATAATTTACTAATTTAACTTATTTTGGAGGTTTATAGTGATTGTATCTTTTTTGTATGACATATTGCTGGTCATATCTGTGATTTATTTGCTGCTGAGTCCTTGGTCAGAAACACAACTCCCAATTATCCAACCAATTATAATATTGTTCTGTGGGAAAACTTTAGCAATGGAAACTGTTGACTAATTATAATTTTAAAAAGTAGCATAATATCAGATAAACTAAAGCTAAAGTTTTGTTTTGGTTGCAAATCATCAGCATTCACAAGACAAGTCCTAGGAAACTTCATCTATCAAGGATTTATATTGTGAAGTTTCCCATGCTGGATGGGGCCATGCTTATATCTTTTACTGTCAAGATGACCAATTGGTAAGAATTGCTCTGAACAATTTCCAATATAAAAATAATTGCTTTGTTACTACATGTGACAGTAATCTAACTTCTGAAAAACTACATACCCAGGCAATTAAGTATATCCAAAAAGAGCTGACTTTACCATACTATGAAGCAGTGCTCACTCTTTAGTTTTCAAAATAGAAAGTTACTTTGCTTTCAGTTGTTTTACCCCATCAATATGTCATGATGTTGTTTAGACATTTGATGCACTGGTCAGAGGACACACCCTTGGTCTGCTCCAGTCCTGCCAATCCCTACTGTACTTCATGACATTTAAATTTCTGGACTTCAAGACACACTCAGTCTACCTTTATAGGATTTACCACTGCAGGAAGGGGGGTGGGGTAATGGAGAAACTCTGTCACATGCACAATGATTGTGTAATACATCCTGGTATAGAAACTTTAGAGTGGAAAATAATGTACATCTTAAAACTGAGAAAATAATATCTCCCAAGTCTCTAATAACCCACCCAAAGAAAAAATACAATCTAAATAAAAACAATGTTGCTTTGCAAACACAATTGCAACATAATTTCCTTTGTCCCATTTTCCAGCCAGCATCCTGCTTTCTGCTTTTGGAAAGAAATTTTGGAGGGGATTCCACAATAGCTGCAGAGTAGTGTAAGTTTGGACTACTTGCTCCCATCCCTGAACCAGTCTTTCAGCTAAAGTACAGAAAAATCAACTTGAAAATCCAGTTGATTGTGTGTAAAAACGTGGGTGAGTGAGCATGTGCGTGGGCAAGTGTGTGGGCATGTGTGCACGTGTCTGAGTGCCTGTCCATCTGTGAGGGTGCCCAGGCACAGGTGGCTGGGATCTCCTAGCAGAGCTGCTGCCACCACCACTGCCCAGCCTGGTGCTTCTGGCAGTTGGAGGTTTGGGGTGGGAGTCATATTGTGGAATTTACAAAATTCTCATTGGAAAGAATGACTGGAGTGGCGATGTCTCAGTGCCTGGCCTTGCCTCTATGCCTTCCAAGCCAGGCAGGGCAATGAACCTGGATTGCAGTATTTGAGGAGGATGGAGCTGCTGGCCAAGAACCAGGCAGTCTGACTGAGGAGACTAAAAATTGGTTGAGGAGCTGGGAGCACCAGGGGCAGGAAGGGGAGGCTGGACACTTCCTTTCTTTTCTTCTCTGATCCCATCAGGATGATATGAGACTTGAAAGAATATGCTGCATACAGGATATATTCTATTGATTTAGGAGAAAGAGTGGGAGGGTGGGGTGAGGAAGGGAGAGCGAGAGAGAGAGAGACTTTGGGACTTTGGTGTGAGAGAGAAACATCCATAGATCCATAGGTTGCCTCCAGTACTTGTCTCAGGCTCTGACTGGATACCCAGACTACACCTAAAAGCCTTCTCAAGGCAGAGGCAGTCATGGTAGGGGTTGTACCTTTTAGTTAGCCAGGTGGGGAAAAGTTCCCAACAGTGAATTAGCCAATACCAATAACAATCAGGGTCCCAAATACAACAGGAGAGTCCACAAAACTCAGACAAAAGGCTATTCCTAGAGCACCCAGTTCAGGAGATCAAGGAGCCTGCAATGTGGAGAGATGAAAACTACTGGAGCCGTTTTTTTCCCTTAAAGGGGCAAAGCACAGGTGTTGTGTTAGTGATTATCCACCTTAGGTCCCAGTGAAGGGAGGGTGGTGCAAATTGGAGTCCTGAGAAGAGAATCTGGAGTGGGTGGTACTGGGGAGAGACTTGTAGGAATGGCTGTATAATTTTTGAGGCCTGGATATGCCTGGGGTCCATGTAGTCCATCTTTCTTGAGAAGAGCTAGCCCCTCCCAGATGAAAACCAATGACCTTACCTGGTGGGATACTACACCCCACCCTCTGGAATTCTCCTCACCACATTCTCTGAAATACTGTTGGCTCCACCCAGCAACTTTTTCATCCTTTTTGCAGTTTTGCTCCGTCTTGGTGTCCTGTTTTGTTTGTTTGTTTTTCTTATTTTCTTTTCTCCCATCCTGTACCTTAACCCTTGATGAGGAAACAGTAACATCAGTAGACTCATGGATCATCAGAAACTGGTGGTAAGGTGCAGCCAGTCCGTACACTATCCAGGGAAACAGACTGGTGCTTCTCTCTCATGGGAGAGTCACAGAAAACCCTCCCAGCACTCAGTAGACCCAAAATCTGGGCTCTGGAAGCCTATTAGGAGTCTTACCCTGCTGAGTACGGGGTAATAATCCTGGGCAGGCTCAGACTAGTAGCTCAGGGGAGAGGGAACACATTCACCATCTTCCCAGAAGCCTGAAAGGCACCTTTCATGGAAGATTCAGGAATAACAGCCCCCTGTTTCCACCAAAAGCCTCTCGGAAGTACTTATGCCTGTGACAACAGTAAGCCATCAAGCAGAGACAGGCAGAGGTGGATCCTGTGGTGACTTAGGATGTTTTCCAACACACCCTGTACCTAGTGCTGATAAAAGCCAGTTTTATAACCACCCTGGGAGAAGCCAAAAATTGAGGGAATCAGCCACAAACTATGGATTTCTTGTAACTTTGAAAAGGCAGGTGAGAGCCAGAGGTGGACATCACCTGGCATTGGTTCACACCAGACTCAGACATAAGGGAGGTATCCAAAGGGAGAAGCAAGAAGGCAAGATCTAAATTCTGCTGAGATAAATCCATTTATTTTTCTTTTTATATTATTTTTGTTTTTTTATTTTATTTTTGGTGCTCTAACTTTTCCTTCATATCTCCTATTCTACTCTTATCTTTCTTTGCCTACTTCATTATTCACCTATTTCATTATTTTTGTTACTTTTTCTGTGTTACTGTTCCCCATTTTCCTCTTTCAATTCATTACAAGTATTAGTTCTTTTCCTCTTTCTCCTCTCATAATCACTTTTATTTAGTCTTTTTATATTCTTTTTCCTTCATTTTCTCTACTATTATAATATTATTTTTATTTTTATTATTCTTTGCTCTCTTGTCATTGATATTGCTGTGGTGTTTAGGGGCTGCTTCATGTTTTGATGGTGTTTTGCTTTGTTCTGGAAGCACCTATAACAAAAGTGTACAACAAAGGATAGGGGTTGACCCCCTTAGCCAGATGATGAAAAGCTACCACAAGTGAATGGGCCAATAACAACCAGGATCCAAAAACAACAGATAGTCCACATAACCCATATCAGGGAGATCAGGGAGATCAGGGAGTCTGCACCACTGAGTCCACAGGACTACTAACACGCAAGGCCATTCCAAAAGATATAGGGCCAAAGCAGATCAATCTAATACATAGAAACAAACACAAATAAGAAATTAAATGAGGAGATCCAAAAAAGAACAACCCCAAAGTGAAAGAAAAGGAGGAAACTCCAGAAAAACAGACACATGAAATCAAGGCAAGCAGTTTATTAGACATACATAGAATTCAATGTAATGGTTATAAGGATGCTCAAGGAACTTAGTGAGAACCATAAGGAAGTTAAGGTGAGCTACATCAGCATGGACGAGGGCATAGAAATATTGAATAAGAACCAGCTGGAAATGAAGAATGCAATATCTGAAATGAAGAACACACTAGAAGGAATTACACGTGAGCCAGATGAAGCAGAGGGTCAAATTAGCAGCTGAAAGACAAGTTAGAAGATAACACCCAGTAAGAGCAACAAAATGAAAAGAATACACAAAAAGATTAAAGATAGTTTAAGAGAGTTTTGGGACAACATGAAACATAAAAATATTTGCATGATAGGGATACCAAAAGGAGAAGAAAAGGAACAATGCATAGAAAATCTATTTGAAAAAGTAATGACAGAAAACTTCTCTAACTTGGTGAGGAGAAAAAGTTTTTCAAATTCAGGAAGCACAGAGGGTCCCAATCATGATGAACCCAAAAAGGACCACTTCAAGACATAATACAATTAAAGTGGGAAACTTTAAAGACAAAGAGAGAATCTTAAAGGCAGCAAGGGAGAAAAGCTAATAATATACAAGGAAATTCCAATTAGGCTATCGCCTGATTTCTCAATAAAAACACTACAAGCTAGAAGGGGTTGATACAAAATATTCTAAGGAATGAAAAGCAAGGGCCCAAGCCTTGTTGGATAGACTACTCTATTCAGCAAGGCTCTCACTTAAAATGTAAGGAGAAATAAATAGCTTCAAAGACAAAAAAAAAAAAAAAAAAAGAACAAAACAAAACATATAAAGAGTACATTTCGATCCCTAAAGATGGCGACAGAGTAGAGAGCAGTGCTGATGGTGTTCTCGAGTACCAGAGCAGCTAGAGGACAAGATAGGGAGCTTGAGACATCTTCAGGTCCCTAAGAATTGGAGCATCTCGACACAGGGAAGCACAGCCCAGAGGAGACCAGCAGGAGAGTAGGTGAGGTGGTTCCCGACTTACCAGCCGGTGGGCCGAGGTTGGCTCTGGGAAGTGGCGGCTCTGCCCGGAAGGGCACGTTTGACTGAAGCCAGCTCCGGGCTTCCGGGTGACTAGAAGTCTGAGCAGTGAAGTGTGGGCAGCGAGGGCAAACGCCGTAGGGAACGAGGAATTGAATTCCTGCAGGGGAGGGACTGTGAAAGAGACTCACTCCGGCAACAGGGAGAGGAAGCTCCTCACACTGCTAGAGGCGGAGAAGAGTCCTGCAGGGAGCAGGAGCTGAGGAGCAGGGACGTGCACCGGCTGGGGCTGAGAGGGCCAAAAACGGTGCTGCTGGGCCACCAGGGAAACAGCAGCTTGAAGTGCCTGTGAGGGGGAAGGCCCAGCCCTACACACCCACACAGGCCTCGAGGCTCCCGAGGAAACTCCAAACTTCAAGCCGGGAACTTGTAGCTGGGGCAACTGACCCGCCCATTGCCGGGGTCAAAGGCCTCACTGCAGACACGCAGGGAGAGGCGCATCACAGAGGCAGCCTATAGGACTCCTCAGAGAGCTGGTTGGCTTGGAGGACTGGCTCTCGCCCGGGGGAGCTGGGCAGTGTTGGTGGACCCCGGGCACTGTTGACAGACAGGGGCTGCCTCCTCCAGGAACTGCGGGTGTGGGGCCAGTTTTTGCAGGGACTGGTGAGGTTGCGGGCTGCCCTGCAGGGGTGCTGGGTGCTCCTCGCGGGAAGGAACCTCCTCCAGGAGTGGGAGGGGACACCCTGTGGGCTCCAGAATACCAGCAGCCCTAAAACCCAGCTAGGCTACTGAAGGCCCAGCCTACCTGTGCATTGACACTCAGAATCAGCCCTGACTGTGACAATCCAAGCCCTGCCACTCCAAGAGCAGCTAGACTGTAGACTGCAGAGATCTGACCAAAAAAAAAGAGGCAGCCTCAGGAAATGGATTGCTGCTAATCTCAAGCACCTGAGTTATACCGAAAGCTACATGAACTATTAATCCCCAACATATCCTTTTCAAAAGTTACTTCTCACATATTCTTAATCCCCCCCAAGACCCTCCCCCATACTCTTGATTTAAAATCTACTCACTCTCTGGCTACAACGCATTTCCAGTCCTCAATCTAAGTATTCCTCCCTTCCCCAGCCACCTAAACCCTTTCTTTATTCTTTTCTTTCTTCCTTTTTCTTTTTTACCTTCCTTTTTTTTTTTTTTTTTCTTTTCTTCCTGTTAAAGCCCACAGGTCCTGGCTCCACCTGGCCCAAACAGAGATCATACAGGGTGAACAGACACCTAAACCCTTTCTTTATTAATACTGAGTTCTCTTTGTCTTGTGACTTTCTCCTTTTTTTTTTTTTTTTTTTTCCTGC
>PVIW01015219.1:0-20574 GCA_004026585.1 Noctilio leporinus | reverse complement strand
ATTCTTTCATATGCCTCTGGGCCCTTTGTATATCTTCCTCAGTGAGTTGTCTGTTCAGGTCCTTTGCCCATTTTTTAATTGGGCTGTCTGTCTCCCTGGTGTTGAGTCACATTAGTTCTTTATATATTTTGGAGATCAGACCCTTGTCTGAGGTATCATTGGCAATTATGTTTTCCCATACAGTTGGTTCCCTTTGATGTTGTTGCTTGTTTTGTTTTTTTTTTTTTTTTTCTTGGATTAATCTGCTTTGCTTCCCTGCCTTTGTGGAGCAACCTTCTGTGTTAGGAGATTTGTGGAGTTCAGTGTTGCAGTCTCCTAGATTTTCTCCACTTGTTGCTCTTGGGGTGGACTTTGTATCGTTAACATGGGCTATCTGGTTGTATTTTGGATTGGTTGTGTACATTGCTCCTTTCCTTACAGTTGGGTGATTGAAAGACACTCCTCTGCCTTTTGATCCAGCAATTCCACTACTTGGACTATACCCAAAGAATCCTGAAACACCAATTCATAAGAACCTATGTACACCTATGTTCATAGTGGCACTATTTACAATAGCCAAGTGCTGGAAACAACGTAAGTGCCCATCAGGGGATGATTGGATCAAAAAACTTTGGTACATTTACACAATGGAATTCTATATAACAGAAAGAAAGAAGGAACTTGTACCCTTTGCAACAAAATGGATGGAACTGGAGAGTATTATGCTTAGTGAAATAAGCCAGTCAGTGAAGGATAAATATCATATGATCTCACCCATTACGGGACAATAATGAGCAAAACTAACAACAAGCAAAACAGAACCAAATATATGAATACAATGAATAGGCCTTCAGTGGTCAGGGGGAAAGGGGATGGGGGGAGGAGGGAGGCAGAGGCAACGAAGGGGAGCAGCTTAGACAAGAACCTAGTATAAAGGAACTACGGACATGGACAACAGGTGGGATTGACTTTGGGGAGAATGGGTGGGTGGGGAGGGGGACAGAGGGGAGCAAAAAGGGGATGGATGTAATACAACAACAATACAATTTAAAAAAAAAAGAAGAAGAAGAAAGACACTCCTCCTATCCTTTCTCATACACTATTTTTGAGCTGCTCCTAAAACGGAACCACCAGTCCAAGCAAAATAACCAGACCTTCAGAGATAGCTTTCTCTCTTAATCCCCCTTTCAGCTGCCTATGAACGTAACTATATACCCAAACCCTCCAAGGTAACCCCCACTCTTAATCACACCCTCAGCTGCAACTGAGTCAGTCTTAATAGGGATGTAGGTATATTAAGACTGTTGTACGAGGGGGAAAATGATTAAGTTGACTAAAGTATAGATATTTTTGAAGGGTGCTGAAGAGTGGCAAAGATAGCAGGGATGTGAGACAGAAAACCAACTTATCTATTCTATAGAAATAAGGAGAGGGAGAATCAGAAAGCCTCAAGTACAAGTGAACAGTATAAGCCTATATATATCGTTGCTGCATCTTCCTCCCTGTTCACCCTTAATGATCCCTGATTGGCCCAGGTGGAGCCAACACCTGTGTGCTTTTAGCAGAAAAAAAAAAGTTAATTTATAAGAAAAGATAAAGTGGTTAGGTGGCTAGGGAGGGGAGGAATACTTAGGTTGAGGACTGGGAATGAGTTGTATCAGGAGAGTGAGTAGACTTTAAATCAAGAGTAGGAAGATGGTCTTGGGTATTTAGGTGGATTGAGATAGGGGAGGAGTAGAAATATGTGATTTGGGATACACTATGGTATAAATGGTATTTACTGAAAATGCACTAATTGTGAGGGTTGGAAGTAATTTTTGAAAAGGATGTTAGGGATTAATAGTTCATGTAGCTCTTGGTGTAACTCAGGTGCTTGAGATTAGCAGCGACCCATTTCCTGAGTCTGCCTCTTTTTCTTGGTCAGGTCTCTGCAATCTACAGTCTATCTGTGTGGTCTTGGAGTGGCAGGGCCTATGGCTGTCACAGTCAGGGCTGATTCTGTGTGTCAGCCCCCAGGTAGGCTGGGCCTTCAGTAGCATGGCTGGGTTTCTGTGCTGCTGGTGTTTTGGGGCCCTCCCTTCTCTCACTCGTTCTGTGTGAAGACCTGCAGGGTGCTTCTGTGATGCCTATGGCTGCTCCTCCCCTTCCAGGTCCTGGAAGAGGTTCCTGCCTGCGATGGGCACCTGGCTCCACTGCAGGGTGGCCTGCAACCTCGCTGGCTCCTGTGATGGCTGGCCCTGCCCCCGCAGCTTCCGGAGGAGGTAGCCCCTGTCTGCTAACAGCGCCTGTCTCCCCTGGGCAAAGGCTAACCCACCAGGCAGTCCAGCTCTTTGAGGAGTTTTTCATTGCCACCTCTGTGATGCATGCCTGGTTCCCCAGGGGGTCCGCAGTGTAGCCTGCGCTACTCCTCCCCCTCCAGCCTTTGTCACCTGCAATGGGCGCACCAGTTGCACCAGCTGCAAGTTCCTGGCATGCAGTTTGGAGTTTCCGTGGGGGCCTGTGCTGGTGTGGGTGCGTGGGACTGGGCCCTCCCCCTTCGCTGGGGCTCTGAGCTGCCCTCTCCCTGGTGGCACAGTGGCAGGACTTCAAGTCTTTGTGGGAGCGCAGGCCAGTGGGGTTACGTGGCATTGGGCCTCCCCCCTTGCCAGGGCTCAGAGCTGCCCTATCCCTAATGGCACAGCAGCACCGTTTTCGGCACTCTCACCTCTCTGGCTGGTGCACTTACCCGCTCCCCGACTCCTGCTCCCAGCAGGTCTCTTCTCCTCTGCCTATGGCCCAGTGAGGAGCTTCCTCTCTCTCAGTATCCAGAGTGAGGCTCTCACACAGTCCCTCCCCTGCAGGAGTTCAGTTCCTCATTCCCTCCGGCGTTTGCACTCACTGTCCACACTTCGCTGCTCAGATTTCTAGTCACCAGGGAGCCTGGAGCTGTCTTCAGTTAGAGACATCCCTCTGGGTAGAGCCGCTGCTCAGATTTCTAGTCACCAGGAAGCCTGGAGCTGTCTTCAGTTAGAGACATCCCTCTGGGTAGAGCCGCCACAACCCAGAGCCAAACTCGGTCTGCCGACCAGTTTGGAACTGTCTCATCTGCTCTCCTGTAGGTCTCTGCAGCCTCTGCGCTGTGCTCCCCTGAGTCCAGATGCTACCGCTCTAATTCTTCGGGACCTGCAGACTTTTCATGCTCCCTATCCTATCCTCCAGCTGCTCTGGCACTCGAGAACACCATCAGCACTGCTCTCTACTCTGTTGCCATTTTGGAACCTCCTTGTTAGGGCTTTTAAGAAAGATTTTATTATTCTCAGAGAGGGAGGAAGGGAGAGAGGCAGAGAGTGAGAGAAACATCCATGTATGTTTGCCTTTTGCCTGCTTCCAGCTAGGGACCTGGCTAGAGACCTGGCTTGCAACCTGGTATTTTTTTTATTGTTAAAAAAAAAGTCTCCATTTGCTGCAATAATAGCCTTGATTCGACTTCAGAATCTTCAGCATGCTTTAATGAACTTTTCTTTACCCATGGACATCATAATGTTTTCAATCTTAGCTTTAACAGCCTCTTTATTGGAATGAGGTTGTTTATTAACTTCTCTCTCACAAATGCTACATACATAACAGTCTGAAGGATTTGCATCTGGTGAACTGGATGGCCAGATTATCTTTGACTACAATTCAGGAACACTGACACTGAGACATTTTTGCACCCTTTTGGCATTATGTGCTGGTGCACCATCTTGTTGGAAGATAAAATGAAATCCATTTGCAATTTGCTTCATCCATGGTACAACTACTTCTCTCAAAACATCAAGGTAAACATCCTGGGTCTTCATTGATGATCTCCTGGATTCTGTGTATAACATTTGGACTTGTGCAATCCTTGCGTACCTTATGTATTTTCCTTGTTGGTTTGGTGACATCAGGATCAGCATCATACACCTTCTTCATATTGTCAACTGTACATAAAGGGATGTTATTGAAGTCCACAATTTCCTTAGAAGTTTGCTCTGCATGCAGTCCAGAAATTATGGTTGCTCTAACATCATATTCCTTCGATGTGACAGTTGCTCTCAGAATTTAATACTTTATATCTGAAACAATGATGTTAAATCATAACCTTAGAAACAGTTTTTCAAAATTAATAAGAAGCACATGAAATAATATGCAAAATTTATTGCCAATTGATTGCACGCACCCTGTACTAGTATTAGGAGGAAGATAGAGGTTGCGAGATTAAAGCATTCATCAAATGATATCATTCCCCAAGCAAACTGGAACATTTAGTCTACCCTTCCCTTCCTTGCATTTTCAAAAGGTCAAGAGTAGGCCTTCCCATAGAACATTGTGGGACTGGACCAGCCCAGTGAACTAATATTTCCCCAGGATTGGAGTCACTGTTGCCACAGTTTCCCTGAAAGATAGTTCCACTGCCTATACAGTTGACCCTTGAATAATGCCAGGGTTAGGAGAGCTGAACCCCCATGTAATTGAAAATTTGTGTATAACTTTTGACTCCCCAAAACCTTACCTACAGTCATCCCTAAGTATCTACCAGGGATTGGTTCCAGTATCCACCATGGATACCAAAATCTGTGGATGCTCAAGTCCCTTATATAAAGTGGCATAGTACAGCTCCCATTCTGTAGGTTGTCTTTTTATTTTGTTGATGATTTCTTCTGCTGTGCAAAACCTTTTTAGTTTGATGTAGTCACACTTAATTATTTTCTTTTGTTTCCCTTGCCTGAGGAGTTATATCTGATGAAATATTGCTATGAACAATGTCTGAGGTTTTGCTGCCTATGTTTTCTTCTAGGATTTTTATGGCTAAGGGTCTACCATTTACATCTTTGATTCATTTCAAATTTATTCTTGTGTATGTGGTAAAAGAAGGTGGTCTAGCTTCATTTTTCTGCACATATCTGTCCAATTTTCCCAACACCATTATTAAATAAACTATTTTTAGTCCAATGTATGTACTTGCTTCCTCTGTTGAATATTAACTGACTATAAAGGTGTGGGTTTACTTCTGGATTCTCTATTCTATTCTATTGATCTATGCCTGTTTTTATGCCAGTACCATGTTGTTTTGATTACTATGGCATTATAGAATAGTTTCATATTAGGTAGTGGAATTCCTCCAACTTTGTTCTTATTTCTCAGGATCACTGTTGCTATGCAAGGCCTTTTCTGGTTCCATATAAATTTTTGAAATAGTTTTTCTAGTTCTATGAAATGTATCATTGGAATTGTGATGAATTATACTATCACTATTAAACTATAAATTGCTCTGGGTGTTAATGATGTTAATTTTTCCTATCCATGAACACAGTATGTGCTTCCAATGTCTTATAATTTTCTGAGTACAGGTCTTTTACAACCTTGGTTAGGTTAAGTCCTAGGGATTTTATTCTTTTTGTAGCATTGTGAATGGGATTGTTTTCTTAATTTCTCTTTGTTAGTTTGTTATTGA
Organism: Noctilio leporinus; assembly: GCA_004026585.1. NCBI lineage: Eukaryota > Metazoa > Chordata > Mammalia > Chiroptera > Noctilionidae > Noctilio > Noctilio leporinus. Next base: position 15,140 of record PVIW01015219.1, on the reverse strand, counting down.
CATATAAAAATGCACTGATATCTAGGTATTAATTTTGATCCTGTGACTTTATTGAATTAATTTTTCAGTTCTAGGAGTTTCGTGGTGAAATCTTTGGGGTTCTGTATGTAGAGTATCATGTAATCAGCAAATAATGACAGTTTTACTTTGCCCTTTCCAATTTGGATGCCTTTTATTTCTTCTTGTTGTCTGTTTGCTGTGGCTAGGACTTCCAGTACCATACTGAATAAGAGAGGTGAAAATGGACATCTCTGTCTTGTTCCCACTCTCAAGAAGAATGCTTTTAGTTTTTGCCCATTAAGTATGATGCTGGCAGTGGGTCTGTCATATATGGCCTTCATTATGTTTAAGCATGTTCCCTCTAATCCCGCTTTGCTGAGAGTTTTTATCATAATTGGGTGCTGGGTTTTTATCAAATGGTTTTTCAGTATCTATTGATATGATCATGTGGTTTTTATCCTTCACTTTGTTTATGTGGTGAATCACATTCGTTGATTTGCAAATGTTGTACCAACCTTGCATTTCTAGAATAAATCCCACTTGATCATGGTGTATGATCTTTTTGATGCACTGAAGTATTCAGTTTGCTAATACTTTGTTGAGAATTTTAGCATCTATGTTCATCAGGGATATGGCCTATAATTTTCTTTCTTAGTAGTGTTTTTATCTGATTTTGAAATTAGAATAATACTGGTCTCATAACATGAGTTGGGGAACCTTCCCTCCTCTTGAATTTTATGGAATAGTTTGAGAAGGAGAAGTTAGTTATTCTTGGAATGCTTGGTAAAATTCACCTGGGAAGCCATCTAGTCTAGGCTTTGTTGGGAGGCTTTTAATTACTGTTTTAATTTCAATAGGTATAATTTGTCTATTCAGATTCTCTGATTCTTCCTGGTTTAGTTTAGGAAAATTGTATGCTTCTAGGAATTTATCTGTTTCATCCAGGTCATCCAGTGTGTTGGCATATAGTAGTTCATAATATTTTCTTACAATCCTTCAGATTTCTTTAGTATCAGTTGTTATTTCTCCTCTTTAAGTTCTGATTTTACTTATTTGGGTCATCTCTCTCTTTTTCTTGATGAGCCTGGTTAAAGATTTGTCAATCTTGTTTATTTTTTCAAAGAATCAGCTCTTGGATTCATTGACCTTTTGTATCACTTTTTAGACTCCATTTCATTTAATTCTCCTCTGATCTTTATTTTCCTTCCTTCTACTGACTTTGAGCTTCATTTGATGTTCTTTTTCAAGTTCCTTTAAGTTTAAAGTTAGATCGTTCAAGCTTTTACTTGTTTTCTTGTTTTGTTTTATTTTGGTTTTGGTTTTGGTTTTGGTTTTGAGACAGGCCTCTAATGCTAAGAATTTCCCTCTTAGGACTGCTTTCCCAGTGTCACACAGATTTTGAGTTGTTGTGCCCTCATTTTCAATTGTTCCAAGGCATCTTTTGATTTCTTCCTTGATCTCATTGTTGACCCATTCATTGTTAAACAGCATGTTAAGTTCCATATCATTGTGTGTTTTTCAGTGTTCTTGTGATTGATTTGTAGTTTCATAGCATTGTGGTCAGAGAAGATGCTTGATATGGTTTCAATCTTAAATTTATTGAGACTTATTTTGTGCCTTAACATATGGTCTATCCTAGAAAACATTCCATGTGAACATGAAAAATATGTATAGTCTGCTGCTTGGGGTGAAATGCTCTGAAGATATCAGTTAAGTCTGTTTGACCTAGTATGTCATTTAAGGCTGCTGTCTCCTTGTTGATTTTCTGTCTGGAAGATCTATCATTGAAGTCAATGTGGTGTTAAAATACCCAACTATGACTGTTTCTGGTGGTCCCTTCCTTTATGTCCATCAAGATTTGCTTTGCATATTTAGGTGCTCCTATGTTGGGTGCATAAATGATCATTGGGATTATATCCTTTTGTTGGATTGTTCCCTTTATCATTATATAGTGTCATTCTTTGTCTCTTACCATAGCCTTGGGTTTTTTTAGATTTTATTTATTTATTTTTTAGAGAGAGAGGATGGGAAGGGGAATAGAGGGAGAGAAACATGTTTGGTTGCTTCTCACACATCCCCATCTGGGGACCCAGCCCATAACCCAGACATGTGCCCCAACTGGGAATTGAACCAGAAACCTTTTAGTTCATGGGCTGGCACTCAATCCACTGAACCACACCAGCCAGGGCTAGCCTTGATTTTCAAATCTATTTTGTTGGATATAAGTACTGCTACCCCAGGTTTTTTTCCTTTACATTTACATGAAATATATTTTTTCCTCCCTTTAAGTCTCTGTGTGTCCTTTGACCTGAAATGTGTCTCTTGGAGGCAACATATATGAATCTTGTTTTCTTATTCATTCAGCTACCCTATGTTGTTTGGTTAGAGCTCTTAAGCCATTTACATTTAAGGTGATTTTTTTTCAGGTGATTATTGATAGGTGTTTTTAGTGCCATTTTATTGTTAGACTACTTTCCTGTTTTTTCCTTTCTCTTTTTGTTCTTCTTTCTAAAGCAAGCCCTTTAACATTTGTTGCAGTAGTATTGGTTTGGTGTTAACAAACTCCATTAGCTTTTTCTTGTCTGGAAAGTTTCTCATTTTTCTTATGATTTTAAATAATAGTCTTGCTGGGTAAATAGCTTTCATTTTAGGTCCTTGTTTTTCATTACCTTGAATATTTTACACCACCCCATTCTGGTCTGGATGTTTCTGTTAAGAAATCAGGTGACAGTCTAATTGGTGCTCCCTTGTTTGTAACAACCTGCTTTTCATTTGCAGCTTTTAGGATTCTCTCCTTGTCTTTAAGCCTTGTCATTTTAATTATGATGTGTCTTAGTGTAGTCCTCTTTGGGTTGGGTCCAACTTCTTTGGAGCTCTCTGAGTTTCCTATACTTGTGTGCCTTTTTCCTTAACCAGATTAGGGAAAGTTTTGGTCATTATTTTTTCAAGTAGGTTCTCAATCCCTTGCTCACTCTTTTCCTTCTGGTATTCCCATGATGCAGATATTGTTATGCTTCATGTTGTCCAAAATGTTTCTTAAGCTCTCCTCATTATTTTAATTTTTTTTTTTTCTGATCTGCCTGGGTGTTCTTCTCTACCTTGCCTCTGCTTCAACTAACCTACTGTTTCTTCCTTCCAGTGTATTATTCATTTCAGATATTGCATTCTTTATTTCTGACTGGTCCTTTTTTATGGCTTCTATGTCATTTTTCATGCTGTTGAGTATCCTTATAATCATTAATCTAAACTACCTGATAACATGCTTGCCTCCATTTCATCTAACTCTTCTTCTGGAGAATTCTTTCATTCTTTCATTTGTGATCTGTTTCTTTGGCTGCTTCTTTGTATTTGTTTCTATATATTAGGTAGATCTGCAAAGATTCTGGTTTAGGCCCTTGTCAGATGATGCTTGTGACTAGCTCTGGGCAACCTGTTTGGAGCTATCAGTGATCTGCAGCATGTGGCTCCCTCTGCTTGGCCTGGGTGTGTGTGGAAAGAACCAGGCTATGTACCAACACTGGCTTTTATCAGCACCAGGCCCAGGGGAGGGTCAGCTTAAGTCTTATAGAGATCCCAGAGATCTGCCTTAGTTGTTAAACCAATTGGTGATATAGCCTGAAGCTGTAATCAGCAGCCCAACTTAATCTCCACAGAGTGGGGCAGAGTAATTCCTATGAGCAGGACTACTGCTTCCCCTCAGGCTGATGCCACTTGTAGAGGAGTGTTATGCCTGAGAGAGATGGCTCCTGCAGTATGGAGAATTACTCAGTACAGGGATCCTGGTGATTGGTTCTTCAGTTCTTTCCCAGACCCACCAACCCCAGACTATCCTCGAGTGTCTCTAGTCCATTCTGCCCTCCTTCTGCCAGAGCCCAGGGTGTTGGCCCTTTAAGAGGCTCTCTGTGTCTCCAGTCTCTCCCTGGAAGACAAAAACCCTGCTGGTTTTCACAGCTGGATGTTATTCGGATTCCTTTCCAGCTCTGGTGTTGTAGGCTGGGGAGCCCATCTTGGGTTTTAGATCCCTCATTTCTCAGAGGGAACATCCTGGCCACTGAAATTTCTCTCCAGAACTTCAGCTGCTGCCCAGGGTGGGGCCAGCAAGCCTTGTCACACCTCCTGTGCATTCACTACCAATATTGTAGTGATGAAGTGGTTTCTTCTGTCTGTCCATGGTTATAAGCCTTCTCTCCAATTAGTGTTTAATTGGTTATTCAGGACAATTTCTCTACAATTTAGTTGTAATTCCAGATTGGCCCTGTTACTGAGCAAAGGGAAGGGGAGTTGGTTCACATCACACCTTGGTATAAGCCCCAACAATTAGTGTTGAGAAAAACAGGTCTTTATTTATAATATTCCAACCTGGGGGCACTGGGAGCACTGCTGCTCAGAGTCCTGCCCCCAATAAGACCCAGCTCCCCAAAAGGCTATAAGCCAACCCCAAACCCAATAGTTCCCCATTCCTTATCTGTGAGCTCTCTCCTTCAGGATCTGGGGTATGATGTCATTAGCCTCTGTATAATAGTCCAGTAAAGTAGGTGCCTTGTTACACTGGATCATGGTGAAGTCCAGGAAAGGCTCAAGTCCTAAAAGATTTTCCTCTCCACATGTCCCAAGTTCCAAGAGTCCAGATGGAGTCCAGGTCTGCAAATCAGAGTCCTTGGTGGCTTCAGAGGCAGCTGGAGCAGGAGTGATCAAAGCATCAGCATGACCAAATCCTGACTGCAAACAGTATGGCCCTTTCCTTATGGCTAGCCCATTTCCTTCTGTCTGCTCCTTTCCTTTCCTTCTGGCTCTCCCCTTTAGGAAAGGTTTGGCCACCTCCTTGTCATTGATAATGCAAAGTGTCTTCAACAGCATCATCAACCCTTTTACCAGCCTTAGCTATCAGCCTGCCATAGATATGCAAAGTACCTTAAAAGCTATATTATTTCCTTCCCCATCCCCAAAACCATGGACTGTAAGGAACTTGGGGATGCCCCCCCCCCACCTTGTTACCATCCTTGGAGGAAGTTAGTGTAGCTTCCACTTACTCCTCCATCATCTTGGATCTCTCCAGATTATCTTTTAACCTCAGCACAGCATAAGGACCGACTAAAGGTCCAACTCACAGGCTCCAGAGCCTAAGCAGGGAAAAGGTGCCAAGGAGTCTCTGCTGGAACATGCCTGCTCCAACTGTAAGGTGAATTGGCAGGTCAGTGGGACACAGAGGAAAGCTGCAGTCACTGACCCGGCACTGGCAGAGAGCTCAGGAGGGCTGTGGCAGTGGCAGCTGTTCCCCACTTCCCACTCCACTAGAGGCCATGGAGGGACCATATTTTTTTCTTTTTTCTTTTAATTTTTACTTTTAAAAATTATTTTATTGTTGTTGTATTACATTTATCCTATTTTTCTCCACCACTCTCCCCTGTCCCACCCTCCCCATCCCCCTTCCCACAGTCAATCCCACATGTCCTTGTCGGACCATACTTTTTTCCATTTGAACAAATACTGTACATTACTTGTATGGATGAAAAATTCCAAGTCTTTAAGTCACCTTGTGTCAGCAACTATATATGTACTTAAACACTAACTATATCCCTCAGTGTGAGTGCATGCACGCACGCACACACACACACACACACACACACACAGGACTGTCATATATATCATGGACAAAGTTAAAATTCTAAAGGTATTCAGGGTTCCTTGATTCCACCCAGATAGAAATTCAGTCAGAAACCTGAGTTCCACCTCCCCAATCTTGTCCAAATATTTCTCTCTAACAGAATTTTGGAAACTCTTGCAAAGATTGGTTAAAGATGGCAAAATACATTACAGATCTATTTCTTGCTTATTAGAAGGCATGATTTTTTTTTTAATTTTATTGTTGTTGTATTAAATTGACCCCTTTTTGCTCCCCTCTATCGCCCTCCCCACCCACCCATTCCCCCCAAAGTTAATCCCACCTGTTGTCCATGTCCATGGTTCCTTTATATTAGGTTCTTGTCTAAGTTGCTCCCCTTTCTTGCCTCTGCCTCCCCCCTCTCCCCAACCCTTTTCCCCCTGACCACTGAAGGCCTATTCCTTGTATTCATATACTTGGTTCTGTTTTGCTTGTTGTTAAGTTTTTCTCATTATTGTCCCATAATGGGTGAGATCATATGATATTTGTCCTTCACTGACTGGCTTATTTCACTTTACGATAGCCAAGTGCTGGAATCAGCCTAAGTGCCCATCAGTGGATGATTGGATCAAAAAACTTTGGTACATTTACACAATGGAATTCTATATAACAGAAAGAAAGAAGGAACTTGTACCCTTTGCAACAACATGGATGGAACTGGAGAGTATTATGCTTAGAAGGCATGATTTTGCTCCATTAAAAGGCATTGAATGGGAGCATATCCAGGCTGAGTACTACTCAGACTCCTGTGCGAGAAAACAAACTGGTTATTCTGCTCTTTTTTTCTGGTGTTTGGACAGAGGACCCACTGGTAAGCTCCTCTGAAAGGGATGGACTAAATCCTGAGTCATTTAAATGTCAGATTGGATCATTCTGACTGTAGGCCCTTTAGCTTTGCTGAGAAGGGGTTGAATTCATTGCTAAAATTTGCACACACTCCACCCCCTCTTCCTTCAAAGGAAATCTCAGAGCTGAGGTATCAAAGTGGCTTCCAGCAAACAAGAGGGTGCAGATGTCCCCTGCATCTGTTGCATTGCTTTTGGTGCGTAGATAATGAGTCACTGTGACAGCAGCCCAGCTTTCTCCTTGCTACTGTTGTTTTTAATCTTCATTTGAGGATGTATTTATTGATTTTAGGGATAGAAGAAGAGAGGAAAGGAGGGAAGGAGGGAGGGAGGGAGAGAAAGACATCAATTGGTTGCCTCCTATTTGTGCCCTAACCAGGGATCAAACCCACAACGTTATGGTGTACAGAACAATTCTCCAAGCAACTGAGCCACTCAGCCAGAGTTCTCCCTATTGGTTTTCCTATGTGGTCTCATAGGCATAAATCACTGCTACGTGGGCCCACTATGCATTTTAGCACTTTTAGATGCTACACGTTTCAAATAATTTTATTCTAGTGATGAGAGATGGGGTAAGCAATTGTCTATGAGACAGAAATTGTGAAAAGGTGGCCATTTCAGATTCCCTCTGGCACACACACGTACATACACACAGCCCTTCAAGCAGAGATACAAAACTATCCATGTGAGTCATTAGGGTTTTGTTCTTATTTGTCCTCCCCTCAAAGTAGGTACACTTAGTACTGTAACTTTTTCTTTTTATTTGTTTCTCTAAGTCCTGGGGGGAAATAATATATCTACCTACCTATCTATTTATGAAAACTGGTAATGGCTTTCTTCTTCCATTTCCATTGATAGATGTAATACATAAAAAGAAAATTAATATTTTGATTAAAATCAAAAGCAATTTCAAGAAGTATTTTGGTCAAAGAAGAAAGTTGTCAGCTACTGCTTCATACTGTGGTAACTAGCAATCCGTGTTCTGGAAAGATGTAATTACCATACCTGTAATTGTACTTTGGGCAAAACCTTTCCAGAAGAACATTTATAGAATTATGTATTTATTCTGCCTCCATATGAAGAGGTGCATAGATGCCATGCCATGTAACATATCACAGTCAGTAACCATTGTGTGCAATCTGGGCATGGGTGGGAATATAAATGTGCAGGTACCAACTCTGCTCAGAGCTGGGAAGAGGGACCCAATGACTGTTGGAAGGCTTACTGCTTCTCCTGATGCTCTAGACAAATTCAGAAGGGAATGCACTAGCAAACATGGATGCTGATTTCTCTGCATGTGTCGATGCATTAATAATTGTCCTTTCTTCAGGCAGTGTATTAGTTTCCTGTCACTACCATAACAAAATAACAAATGTTGTTTGGTGGCTTCAAACAACAGAAATTTACTCTCTCACAGTTTTAAAGGCCAGAAGTCTGAAATCAAGGTGTCATCAGAGCCATGATCCCTCAGAATTAGAGGAAAATCCTTCCTTGCCTCTTCCAGCTTCAGGTGGCCCCAAATGTTGTAACAACATAATTCCAATCTCTGCCTCCATGTTCACAAGGCTTTCTTCTCTGTGTCTCTGTGTCTCAAACTTCTCCCTCCTTTCTCTTATAAGAACATCACTCATTGGATTGAGGGTCCACCCTAAACACAGAATGATCTCAATAAACTTTGCAAAGGCTCTATATCCATAAAAGGTCACATTCCCAAGTATTGGGATTTTAACTTGAACATATCATTTTAAGGAACACAATTCAACTCACTACAGGCAGCATATTCAAGGTTTCTTGTGGCATATTGACTCATTACAAATTGCCTCCATCCTATGCATCCTTTTTATTTCTCTCTCTTTCTTTCTTCCTTCCTTCCTTCCTTCCTTCCTTCCTTCTTTTCTCTTTCCTTCTTTCTTGATGCACTTGGGGCAACAAGAAGAAATCTTAAGGGAACTTGGGAAAAGCAAGAAGGCTAAAATAAAGCAGGAGGGATTGCAGTCAGATATGCAGAAGAATCTCCTGATCATAGGGATAAAATATTGATCCATTGCCCAGTGGTGTTCAGAAATATGATAATATATTTGTATTTGGTTTCCTAATTGTTCAATAGAAGGGCTTTTCTACTCCTCGGTATCTTTTATGAGGAAAATATCTTTTAATATATACCTGAACCCCCCAAAATATATATTAACCCATATTTGTTTTTAATGGTTTTACATAATAATTACTGGTATTATTTTCCTAGTGTTATAGTAATATTATAATGATTATTATTTTATAGAAATGTATACTAGTATTTATAGAACATCTCTCAGATGCCACATGCTTTTCACACATGAAACCTCATAACCACCAATAAGGTAATAAGGAGACTGAGATGCAATGTGTTCAAGTGATCAAGTGTTCTACCATGTGACTAGTCAATGGTATAGCAGGAATAAAATAATATTTGGCTCATTTCAAAACTCAGATTCTTCCCACTGTGGTAAACTGCCTGAAATATCCAATGTTTACATGTACAAGTTATGTCCCTCAAGCTTTCTGTGAGCTTCTGGAGGGCAGAAGCTCTGCATTTGACTTCTTTCTTTCCCACATCTGCCTCTCCTCCACAGCTAATCATCCAGCCAAACCAGTTGACCTCTCCTCTTAAATATATTTTGAAGAAGTTACTTTCTCTCCATCTTTGATTCCATTACCTTCCAGCTAGGCACTACTATCCTTCACAAGAGACATGACAACTTCATTTCTCTGCTTCCAGGTTTGTCTTTCTATAGTCAACCTTCCACATTGAAGGTAGAGACAGTTTTCTAAAATGCAAATTGATTAGATCCACTCTTCCCTGCAAGTCTTCAATGGCTTTGCATTGCCTCCCAATGCCCTCTACACTCATAAGACAGTTCTAGGGCATTCCACTGCTATTTCCTCTACCTGGAATGACATAGCCCCCTTTCTTCTTCTTAATCCTCATACAAGGATATGTTTATTGATTTTAGAGAGAAGGGAATGGAGAGAGAAACATCAATGTGAGAGAAACACTGATCAGTTGCCTCCCATATGCACTCCAACCTAGGATCAAACCTACAACCTAGATATGTGCCCTGACTAGGAATTGAACCCACAACCTTTTGGTGTATGGGACTACATACACTCCAAGCAACTGAGCCACCAAGCTAGGGCAACATAGCCCCCTTTCTTCACCAGGTTAACCCATACCTGCTGTATGTAATCTTCCTGGGTTCAGCTTGGGTGGCACCTTCTTGCTTGCCTTGATATCTCAAGGCTGCATTTGGGATTCCTTCTCCAAACTCCTAGAGCAGCCTGTTCAGTCACACTGTGCAACCCACATGACTATTAAGTTGTTTTCTCTGTGACAGGGCTAAAAACTATTCAAAGGCCTCAAACTTTTCATAAATGACTCCTCAGCAGATACTTATAAGTCATACATTCCCAATAACTGTATGAATGGAAAAACATATGGTAAAAGCCTGTACTCAAAATCAGCGTGTAATAAATTCTCACTAGCTAAATAAATGCATTGGTGAAACCATAGGATTTTCCCCCTAAAAACTGAGTATTCTATTCTCTCTAGTAGACATGTGAACCTCACCTCAGCACAGCAGAAGCTCCCAGAAGTAGAGGTTGAGAAGTATTATTCCTCTGTGAGCAGATGAATGTCCCATGTCCACTAGGTAATTCTCCCTGTTGTTTGTATCCAAAACTGCTTTTCTTAAACAATTCAGGCATTTGCTTAGTTGTCATCTTTTGATTAGTTACCATTAACACATGTGCTAACTCCCTATGACAACAGATTTATTTTGGTTTGAGATTATAAATACAAAGCAAGGTACAAAATGTGTACCTTAATGATGTTGCAGCACAAAGATAGACAATTCAATTTTCTTTCTCTGGAAAGTCAGTTCTCCTAAGGGAAAAAGTTCTTCTGTAGGGTGTCGATGACTTTCCTGGCATGTTCCCCTTCTGTTTTTCTTTGGCTCCTCTTGATCCTTGGAAAGGTGGACATTTGTATTTTAAAGATCATCAGATGATGGTATTGGAAATGTGAGAGAGAGTTGATGGAGAAAAGAACTTGCAACTTGCATGGTCATTTAGATACATCAATTACAAGTCATTATATATAAAGAGATTTTGTGGAAGCAGAAGATGACTGAGTCCAGTACAGCTGTCCATAGGTTCCCTCCATAGGACATTGCACACTAATTGGTCCAAGGGATCCTCATGATCTCCCATGCACTCTCAAATCCTACATTGGGAGCTCTGGCATCTTAGCAATTAGCAAGGTGAGTAGAACAAGAAGAAGAGATCCAGCATCAGGGGCAGGGGTGACTTCAAAGACAGCAGGGAAAGCATGAGGAAGCAAACACATGTCCAGGAATTAGCAATGACAAAAACTGAAATACACAAAATAAACAAAATGCTAGGGGGCCAAATGTATTTACTAAAATTTATGACCAAGGCGTTCTGAGAGTTTTCTTAGCTCCTCAAGTAATACAAATCAAGCCCATTTAAGAAAAAGAACAAAACTATGAACATTAAAATGGCAATAAATTCACAACTATCAACAACTGAATCTAAAAAATAAACAAATAAGCAAACAAGTAGAACAGGAACAGAATCATTGGTATGGAGATCATTTGGAGGGTTATCATCTGGGAGGGGAAGGGACAGCTTGGGAGGGAAAGGTATAGGAATTAAGAAGTACAAGGTGTTAGGTATAAAATAGGGGAATGTTAAGAATAGTATAGGAAATAGAGAAGCCAAAGAACTTATATGCATGATCCATGGTCATATTGACCATGGTCATATGCATATGACCAACTAAGGGTGGGTTGGTGGAGGGAGTGGGGGGATATCAGGTGGAGGGGGGTAAAAGGGGGGAAATTGGGACAACTGTAATAGCATAGCCAGTAAAATATATTTTTCAACAACAGTGGAATTTTGGCTGCTATTTCCTGACTAAACCAATTCTTGTGATGAGTCTTCCTTTTATGTCTCCCCTAACATCCCCACTGTCCCCCTACCATGCTTACCTGTATTTCCATTTCTCCTCTCACATTTTTAAGCCCTCTAGGGGTCCCCACCTATTTAACTTGGTTCCTCTGTTCCAGCAGGTGGTTCCTGAAGCTCTGGCCATTCCTTTTGACTCATTGGAGTAAAGTTGTAGCCATTAAAATGATAAAGAAAAAGAGAGTGTGTAGAGTATGCACTGTTCTGAGGGGGGAATTGAAAAGAAGTACAGAGTTATTGTAAAAATAAAAGCCAGTGCAGAAAGATAAAATATACCAAATTTCTCATCTCCACCTTTCTTTCCCCATCCCCCCTACACTGTTCAAAGCTATTCAAAGTGTTTAAAAACTCATAATAAACAACTTCAGAAAAGACCTGGACGGTGAAAAGGTGTACCCACAAAAACTAGAAGCAGCTAGAATCAGATGATAGAAATCCTAAAGCCATTGAGATCAAATATTAGTACATAGGAACTCCATGTACTAATAATTTAGAGAATCTGAAATCAAACCTTCTCTTTCACCCTGAAAAACATCACTGTATTTCATGATCATATTCTGAGTTCAACCCAATAGGTTAACTTTTTTTCTGACTTCCTCACTCTTCCTAAATTTCTGTTTAACTTCCTTGCCTTACACTCCTCCATTCACCTTGCTAGAAGCTCCTTGTAAAGAAATATGTGTTTCAGTGGAAAACTGTATCATCTATAGCCCAGAAGGACATGCTATAGATGCTACCGAGTTTTTGTCTGTGAGCTGCTTTGCAATTCTCTGTAAGCTGTAGGTAATTGATAGATATATAAGTTGTATCTTGTTTGGTAGTATTTGCAAGTTCCTTCCTCCCCCTTGTGGCAAAACCATTTTTGTGGACATTTGCAATTCATCTCAACATTCCTTTACTTCATAGAAATCTGTGGGGTTTTGACTTCTCCTTTGAACCTCTTAAAACATCTGCTTGGTTCTCTCATATCATGGAAGTGACAAAGATTCCCTCCTTGATCAAACTTTAGTCAGGCTTCTGTTAAGCCCTCTCTTCAACTACGCCTTGACTTTGGTCCTGTATCCTTGGCAGGGGACTACCTAGCCCAGTTGTAGTAAGAATCCCTTACCCTTGATATCTGATCAACAGGGCCTGGCTTCCTCAAGAATCTCCCTACTTGTTGATTACTCCTCTTAGTAATTTTCCATCCACTGACCTACCTCTTTCTGTTTCTATGCTATAAAACTCCAACTGTCTTCATTGTATTCATAATTGGGCTAGTTCTATACTGAGGTCTCTACCCTGTAAACCTTGAGAAGAAAGATTCATTTGATGTGAACTCCAAAAAAGGAATTTATCTGCTGAGATCAACTCTCCTTGGTCAACCAAGGGCCCACATTTTATGAGTAATAGAAATCTAATGACCATATGCTGACAGAGGCTCATAATGTATTCTGCATATCCGGAGCAACTTCAGATTGAACTCTCAGCTTCCTGCATTATACCCTGTCAACTACTGCAGGCAAAACCTGGTTGTCTTTCTATCAAGGACTGAAACCTACACTGTCCCATCAGAACTTCACAATTTGTACCTCATTTACTTAGAATGGACCTAATTGAGAACCTGGGTGGGAACTTTTGTTATAAAAGATGGCCTCCCCTTTGTCTTGATGAAACACAATCTAGGTTGCCACCTGAATCTTTCTCTCCTGGATTGCAGCTCCTTTTTGTTCAATTAAATGCTTTTTATTCTTTATTACAGTCTAAAATTAATTTGATTTACAACCCCTAAAGCAGTAGTTCCTGAATTAAGTCTGTTTTTATTGTTTTAACTATAGTCAGGCTCTAGTTTTCTTTATTAGGAATAAAATTAATTTGTTAACATTTGTTCCTTTTTATATCTGTGTGAGAGTTGTGATTTTATCTTTTCCTAAAAAGATTTTCACAGCCTTCTGCTCTCACCAAAGCATACCTGTCACTTCTTCAAAAGAAAATTGATTCCATAACTTCCTTTTCCAGGAAAACTTTATGATGTATTCCTTCAATGCTGAGCCACTTCGTATGTGATGAATGTGTTATGTCTTGCTTTGTTCTTGGGAGGTTTCGCTACACAAAATTAGATTGAGTCCCCAAGAATCAAGAGAGTCATGTGTTTCTTTGATGTTCCCAGCCAAGAATCTTGCACAAGACTCTGGTGGAATTTATGTTCACAATGATGCCCTCCTGGGGTGTCAGTCTGACACCCACTTCTCCAAAGGTGGGAGGCAGGAATCATCCAAACAAAGCAATGGAGCTCAGAAACGGCCATTAACACAGCCTATGATCTAAAGCTTAACTGATTTATTGCCCTGGGCCCTCATTCAGGCTTGCAATTCCTCCCCACACTTACTAACAAGCTTGTTTACCTCGTCACTTTCTATAACAGATTAGAAGCATGACCTAAAAGTGGGCCCTTAGAAACAGGCAGTGACAGAAAGATAAAGGACAGCTGCCTTGTAACTGGGAAGAAGTTTTTTTAATGAGTAAACCAAATAAAATGAGTATATTGCTGGACAATTTAAAATATATAGTCTAAAGAATCAACAGGTCCAGGAGCTGGTTCTTTGAAAATATAAACAAAATTGAGAAGCCCTTATCCAGACTCATCAAGAACAAGAGAGAGAGGACCCAAATAAACAGAATCAGAACAGACAGAGGAGAAATCACAACTGACACCTCAGAAATACAAAAGATTGTAAGAAATTACTACAAACAACTATATGACAAAAAATGATAACCTGGATGAAATGGACACATTTCTGGAAAGGTATAATCTACCAAAACTGAACCCAGAAGAAGCAGAAAGCCTGAGTAGGCCAATAACAATTAGTGAAATTAAAGAAGTAATCCAAAATCGCCCAAAGCACAAAAGCCCTGGACCAGATGACTACACAGGTGAATTTTACCAAACATTTAAAGAAGAATTAACTCCTATCCTCCTCAAACTATACCAAAAAATTCAGGAAGAGGGAAAACTCCCAAACTCGTTCTATGAGGCCAATATTATTCTAATCCCAAAACCAGGGCAAGACACAACTAAGAAAGAAAGCTACAGGCCAATAACTCTGATGAACATAAATGCAAAAATTCTCAACAAAATATTGGCCAATCAGATTCAGCAGTATATTACAAAGATCATACACCATGATCAAGTGGGCTTCATCCCAGGGATGCAAGGATGGTACAACATTCGTAAATCAATCAATGTAATACACTACATCAACAAATTGAAAGATAAAAACCATATGATCATATCAATAGATGCTGAAACAGCATTTGATAAAGTGCAGCAACCATTTATGATAAAACCCTCAGCAAAATGGGAATAGAGGGAGCATACCTCAACATCATAAAGGCCATCTATGAGAAACCTGAAGCCAACATCATACTTAAGGGACAAAAACTGAAAGCTTTCCCCCTAAGATCAGGAACGAGACAAGGCTGTCCACTTTCTCCACTTCTATTCAACATTGTCTTGGAAGTTCTAGCTATAGCCATCAGAGAAGAAAAAGGAATCAAAGGTATCCAAATTGGAAAGGAGGAAGTCAAACTGTCATTATTTGCAGATGATATGATAGTGTACATACAAAACC